>CM046454.1:69617346-69777993 GCA_025506515.1 Flaveria trinervia | reverse complement strand
TGTCCTCGAAATGAGGTGCAAAAGTTGGAGATGGAATTCTGGCAGCTCAAGATGAAGGGCTCAGAAATTGAGGCTTATACAACCCGTACTCATGAGCTGGCCACATTGTGTCCAGGAATGGTTAATGAGACACATAAGAGAATCGAGCACTACATACGAGGGTTGGTGCCTGAAATCCAAAGTATGGTAACGGCTTCTAACCCGACTACGATCCAGCAGGCCATCCAGATTGCTCACAAACTTACTGACCAGGCGGTAGAGCAAGGGCGTCTACCCAAACGGGGCGCTGTGGTGAGCGTGCCCGACAACAAAAGGAAGTGGGATGCTCCCAGCAACAGCAATAACAAATCATCATCATCATCGTCTGGCGGTCAACAACAATCCCAACAGCAACAACAACCAGCTCAGCAGCAACAGCGGCGGTTCGATAATAACCGCAATTTCAACCAAACTGCCCCAAATAACCAAGGACCCAGCGGTTATGGCGGCAGACATCCCAAATGCCCACGGTGTAACTACCACCACGTGGGACGGTGTGATAGCTTCAAGTGTCAACGTTGTGGAAAGATTGGACACGCTGCGAAGGATTGCCGTGGTGAACTAATGAGGAGGCCACAACAACCTCAAGAAACTCCCAAGGGTTGTTTTGAGTGTGGGAAAGAAGGGCATTACAAACGAAACTGCCCACAATTAAGAAGGAACGGAAATGGCAACAACAACAACAACAACACCAACAATCATGGGAACAACAACAACAATGGCAATAATAACAACAATGGTGGAAACGGCACTGGAAATGGCGGCAATAGAGATGGAGCCAAAGGAAGAGCCTTCGCCATTGGCTCAGGTGAGGCTCTAAATGATCCCACAACTGTTACTGGTAGATTCCCTGTTAATGGTTGTTTTGCTACGGTACTATTTGATACTGGAGCCGATAGGAGTTTTGTGTCCTTAAAATTCTGTAGTCTCTTAAGTGATATACCCTCTGCTTTAGAATCTAAGTACACTGTGGAATTAGCCGACAGTAAGCAAATCCATGTAACGCATATCCTTAAAGACTGTAGGATAGAACTTGCTGGTCATACTTTCGCTATAGATCTCATGCCTATTACGCTGGGGAGTTTTGATGTTGTGATAGGCATGGATTGGCTCTCTAGCAAGCAAGCGGAAGTCATATGTCACGAGAAGATTATACGGATCCCGGTTGGTGATCAAATTCTTACTGTCAAAGGTGATAGGAGTGGTGCTGTGATAGGCATCATCTCGTATATGAAAGCTCAAAAGTTGTTACGAAAGGGCCGCGTGGCTATCCTAGCACTTGTAACCGATAAGCAAAAGGAAGAAAAGAGAATGGAGGATATTCCCGTAGTACGCGACTTTCCTGAGGTGTTCCCAGAAGATCTTCCTGGATTACCACCGCACCGTCAAGTGGAATTCCAGATTGAGTTGACTCCCGGCGCAGCTCCGATTGCTAGAGCACCTTATCGATTAGCACCAAACGAACTACAGGAGTTGTCGTCACAACTTCAGGAGCTTTTGGATAAGGGTTTTATTCGACCTAGTACATCACCTTGGGGAGCTCCTGTACTCTTTGTTAAGAAGAAGGATGGTACATTCCGGATGTGCATCGATTATCGAGAGTTAAACAAAGTAACAGTCAAGAACCGATACCCTTTACCTCGTATCGACGACTTGTTCGATCAGCTTCAAGGATCAAGCTATTACTCGAAGATTGACTTGAGATTGGTTATCATCAACTCAGAGTTCGGGAAGAAGACATTCCCAAGACTGCGTTTCGTACTCGTTATGGTCATTATGAGTTCTTGGTCATGCCTTTTGGGTTGACTAATGCACCTGCTGTGTTCATGGACCTCATGAACCGTGTGTGCAAACCTTATCTTGATCAGTTTGTCATTGTGTTCATCGATGATATACTGATATACTCTAGGACCAAAGAGGAGCACGAAGAGCACTTACGAATGATCTTGGAACTGTTGAAAAATGAGCAACTGTATGCTAAATTCTCAAAGTGTGACTTTTGGATAAGAGAGGTACAATTCCTAGGTCATATTGTTAATGAGAAAGGAATACACGTTGATCCTGCCAAAATTGAGGCGATAAAGAATTGGACTACACCAAAACACAAGTGAGATTAGACAATTTCTTGGATTAGCAGGATATTACCGCCGATTCATAGAAGGATTTTCTAAGATCGCACAACCTCTCACAGCCTTGACTCACAAAGGAACGACATACAAATGGGCTGAGAGTCAAGAATCAGCTTTCCAATTATTAAAACAAAAACTATGTACTGCCCCGATATTAGCATTACCAGAGGGAACAGATGACTTTGTGGTGTATTGCGATGCATCCATTCAAGGATTGGGTTGTGTCTTGATGCAACGAGACAAGGTGATAGCTTACGCCTCGAGACAACTAAAGGTTCACGAGAAGAACTACACTACCCATGACTTAGAATTAGGCGCAGTAGTTTTTGCCTTAAAGATCTGGAGACATTATTTGTACGGTACCAAGTGCACTATCTACACCGATCATAAGAGTCTTCAACATATCTTTGAGCAAAAAGAGTTGAATATGAGGCAACGACGTTGGGTGGAACTACTAAATGATTATGATTGCGCAATTAAGTATCATCCGGGAAAGGCGAACGTAGTCGCCGATGCTTTAAGCAGGAAGGAAACAGCTAAACCCCGACGGGTGCGAGCTTTACAGCTTACTATCAGTACCCAACTGCCCGAACAAGTTAAGGAGGCACAAATGCCCCACTCTTTACTTAATCTCTTTGGGGGAGATAGCATACTGGTACTTATACGAACGCTTTCACTATTTAAGTTGTGTATAATATTAATATAGTGTTGTGTACCATGAGAAAAGTCCTCACACTTTTGAATTGTTAATATTTAATAGCGGGGAAACTTGGGTAGTACTACTGGGTCTGACGAGCCCCACCTGTGTGACTCGAGGTCAATCGGGTGCAATTTGTCCTAATGATCATTGTCACGACATGGTAAGTCGTGACGGGAGGCAACAACTATCACAGTCAGCTTCAATTGCAAAATCACTATGTATTAATATTTACTGATAATAGACTAGCTATCTATTACCATACACTGCTTATATTTATCGCAACTGTTTATATGTTTATTGAACTCAAACTCTTGAACTCACCAACCTATGTGTTGACATTTTAGTATGCTTTTCTCAGGTCCTTAACTTGCTTGCCATAGGAGCACTGCACGGTTCACTTCATTTAAGACATTATGCTTCAAGACAATGTGACATTTTAACAATTATGGTTTATTTTTGGTTTGGCACTTGTTTTGCCATAAGTTATACTTTATTGACTTGGGTTGTTTTCAAAAACGCTTCCGCATTGTTTAAAGTTGTGTTTTGGTTGATTTTGTTATGTTATGGCATTTAGAGTCGTTCTGAGTAACTATTGACTGTGATCCTGGTTTGTTCACACGCCTCGCGGTAAAACTCCGCAAGTGGATTTTGAGGGTGTGACAATGTGTGACTATGTTCATGCTTGATGATGTATGACTGTGTTTTTAAGGCTTAGAGGGTAAGATTTAAGCTTAGAACATGATGAATGGTGCATGGAAATCGAATATGATGTTTTAGGCTCACATGTTAAGTTTTTAAATCTGCCTAAGTGTTTGGAAGTAAATGCGGATGAAAAGGTTTAATGCGGATGAACATTAACCACTGAGTAAGTCAATGCGGATGACAAATGCGGTTGAAGTCGATGCGGATGAACATTGACTAAGTGCATGAAATGCGGATGAGGCCATCAAATGCGGATGAACAAAAAGGGGTTAATGCGGATGAGGCCATCAAAGGCGGACAAACAAATAATGGTTGATACGGATGAGGCCATCAAATGCGGATGAACAAGAAGGGGTTAAAGCGGATGAAGCCATCAAATGCGGACGAACAAATAGGTGTTAATGTGGATGAGGCCATCAAATGCGGATGAACAAAAAGGGGTTAATACGGATGAGCAATAGGATCAAATGCGGATGAGCACTTAGAAAAAATTTTGACTTTTTCGGAGAAAAAAGAGTAATGTAGGCTTTGACCTAGGAGATTCTCAGGGGTTATGTAAGTTGACTTTTGAGGTCATAGATGGTGTGATGGGCATGTAATGTTATGTGCTTGATGTTTGTGCATGATAATGATGATGATGTTGCATGGTTATACATGATGTATGTTATGTATGTATGATGCCCTGCATGATGGTGTAGGAATGATATGTGTATGTTCCTTATGATGATGTATGTTTATCTTTCCCATGATTTTACGTGTTATGATAATGAATGAACGAAGTATTATGTACGTAAAGTGAAAGATAATAAAAGAGGAACATGATGATGAATGCATGCATTAATGAATGAATGAATATAAGAAAGTCTTGCAAGCAAATGTATGGAGGTGCACAATCATTGTAGGTGTTAGCTCAACGGTGTGCGGGTTAGCTACCCCAAAGAATGCATATTGGGGTCTTTCTTTGTGATTGACCATATGGATGAACCATTGTTGTGTGTCTTAGGTACATTGACCACCTGGTGATGGGCACCTCTGATGAAGGTCTTTTGTAGGCTTAGGTCCAGTATCATGAGCATGAAGGGCATAGCATATGACAATGGTATACCTGAACTTTACCTTAGGTACTGTGACCACCTGGTGCTGGGCACCACCGATAAAGGTCTTTTATAGGCTTAGGCACAGTATTACGAACATGAAGGGTAAAGTTCATGGTAGTGATGAAAGTAATTAATCAATGAAAGTATGAACGAAAGAATGACGAGGATAATAATAATATTATCTATGTGTACGTATGATGTATGATCGCATGAACATAAAGTATGGTTTTCAACAAAAGATAAGTATGTTGTATTTATAAAACTAGAACTCACTCAGCAACCTGACTTTTATGCATTTTCCAGTTGGCAGGTGAGCATTGCTGAGGATGGCACAGAGCAGTTACTTGGAATGTTGAATGGCATTCTTTTGTTAATGTTTTTGTATTTAATACGAAAATAAATGATGTTTTGAAATGAACACTTGTATTAACTTGCAAAATCATTTGTAATGATATGAAAAATTAATTCTTTAGACTTCCGCTGTGTCACACCCCAACCTTGACGGCGGAATCGTCGAGGTGTGAGAGTTAAGATTTTTAACAGCCACATAACGCTATTAATAACCCAAATATATATTAAACAAAATTTTCAATTGTACTATTACAATCATAAGTCTCAAAGAGATAAAAATTAACATAACAAATCATTTCATTCCATTTATTTATCTAGGTCCATTCCTAGATATGTAAGCTTCAATGAGTAGAAATCAAGCTTGAGTATTTCCTGAAACATGTTAAAAATAAACGGTCAACAATAATGTTGGTGAGATTTCCATAGTTTAAAATACATAAGTATATAAAAGATGGCAATTCATGTTGTAAATTAGAGAAACACAGTAAGCTAGGGATGTAAGACAGAATGCACAATCAAACCTCAACAAAGTTTTACAAGTCTCAAACGTTTAAAAGTATATACGATTAGCTAAGTGTACTTGGATCAACTAAGCAGGCTTGTCTGGCCCGTAGATCTATGACTTCGCTAGGCTAGCAATAGTTAATGATTGTATATATATTCGACATTACATGGTAGCTACAAGGTTCAACTAATCACACATACATGAACTGCCATAAGTTTACAAGAATCAAACGTGTTAACAAGTGCAAAGTTATAAAGTAACATGTTTCACCCAAAGTGTGAAAATATGAAAAAGGGGTTTAGAAATACTCACTTGATCAAATGTATATAAGTGACGATTAATATGAATAATAAGCAATAATTCCAACGAAGTTCTTCATAAGGTACCTAAGTGTGAATATATTTACAAGATTCAGATTAATGGTTTAACATGATTTAGGGTTTCGATGGGAATTTGGGGTTTAATATTTAGTTAACGCTAGTTAGTGAGATCTTATATATATATATAATATATATATATATTATATATATATATATATATTATATATATATATATATATATATATATATATATATATATATATATATATTAGTCCAAGAACAATATCATGTAAGGAATTTTTAAAGAAATAAAAGACTTTATAACAATTTTATAAATTTAACTTATAAAATATATAATTTCCATCGTAACCATGATTAATCCAAAAATATAAAATGTTTAGTATCCAAATAATCATTAAATGATTCAAAAGAAAATATTATATAAAGTCTATTTTTACATGATTAAACTAGGCAAAATATTTGTTAATTTTTATATTATAAGAAAATTGTTAAGGTAATTATGGAAATAAATTTATAAAAAAAATTAATAGGATAGCTTTAAAAAAAATAACCAAAGTTTGCAAAACATTTTTTTATAATTTTCAGAAGATTTTATATATTTTTTAAAGGCTGAAAAGCCACAAAAAATATGTTGGAGGTCGTCGGGTTCGAACCCGGGACCTCTAATTCAGAATGTGAGTGGGGCACCGGTGAACCAAGGCTCTCAGCCGCGGTTAAAGTCTGTTTTAAAAACCTAAAACACCAAGCACCAAATCTCCCCCAAATCGCATGAACCCTAGGTTCAATCGTCCCCCAATTGAAGCATCAACTGCTGTTTTAAACAAACCATTGTTAGGGCTTTTATTCCCCTCCCAAAACCGAGTATATACATGCCTTAAATTACCTGATTAGAGATGGATTCGATGGTGAACCAGTAGGGGAACAGGTCGCGACTTATAACAAATCAATGGGCGTTAAAACGTTGGAGATAATCGAATTAACTTCTCGGGTAGCTTTAAACAATGTTCCAGATGCAAAGCCCCTTAACAATTCGTGTTTATCAGGCTCGTATGGTGGTGTTTGAGTGGGGTGCGGGTCGCGATATAGAGCAGGATTGAATTTGTTAAATTTGTGTTTTCAGATGCAATTGGAACTAGTTTACGATTAGGAATGAATAATCGATCGTTGGGTTCATTTAATCGAATTATTATTAAACTTTAATGGTCCAACGGTTCGATGAGTTAAAGGTTTCGGTTTTTCCTTCGATTAAGCTCATAACCGCCGATTTAAGATAGTTATTTGATGCATTCAAGTTCGAAGTAGACAAAGGAAACGATTTGCAACAGTTTTGGGTTAGAATTCGAAGTGAAAAAAGATGCTTTGAAGCCGCCGGAGCTCGGCGGAGAGTGGTCGGAGCTCTCGCCGGATTTTCGGGTTTTAAAAGTGGGCAGGGGTTGGGTTGTAACTTTTAAAGTTACCCATTCGGCCCTTGTAGTTTAATTTGTTATTATTTTATGTCCAAACCTTTATATTAAAGTTTATAAATTAACAATAAACCCCTTAAACTTTATTTCCTTTTAAGTTTCAACCATTTTAAGTTTACTAAACTTAATAAATTATTATTATTGTTTATTATTACTATAAATTTATTGTTATTATTTCATTTATTATAATCATTATATTAATTATTGTTACATAATAATTATAATCTTTCAAGTTAAAGGATTAAAAGACCAATTAAAGCATAAGTAACCCATAAGTTTCATGAATGACACAACTAAACCATACAAGAATTTAACAAAGCTAACTTTAAATTAACCCAAAATTACAAGATGTTACACGCTGCAATGATTTATGAATGATTAAAGGAAAAGAATATATTTTGTGCGATGAGGATCCAACTGTAAGCGTCCCGGGAACGGAGCCTTACAGTTACTGTTGTTGTTGCCGCTCCCGCTCCCGCTCCCGCTGCCGCTCCCGCTCCCGCTCCCGCTCCCGCCGACGCTCCCGCCGACGCTCCCGCCGACGCTCCCGCCGACGCTCCCGCCGACGCTCCCGCCGACGCTCCCGCCGACGCTCCCGCCGACGCTCCCGCCGACGCTCCCCGACGCTCCCGCCGACGCTCCCGCCGACGCTCCCGCCGACGCTCCCGCCGACGCTCCCGCCGACGCTCCGCCGACGCTCCCGCCGACGCTCCCGCCGACGCTCCCGCCGACGCTCCCGCCGACGCTCCCGCCGACGCTCCCCGACGCTCCCGCCGACGCTCCCGCCGACGCTCCCGCCGACGCTCCCGCCGACGCTCCCGCCGACGCTCCCGCCGACGCTCCCGCCGACGCTCCCGCCGACGCTCCCGCCGACGCTCCCGCCGACGCTCCCGCCGACGCGCACGCTGACGGCGCACGCTGACGGCGCACGCTGCCGCTGTTGCGGTTGTTGTTGCTGTTGCTGTAGCTGTTGCTGTAGCTGTTGCTGTTGCTGTAGCTGTTGCTGTAGCTGTTGCTGTTGCTGTTGCTGTTGCTGTTGCTGTGCTGTTGCTGTTGCTGTTGCTGTTGCTGTTGCTGTTGCTGTTGATGTTGCTGTTGCTGTTGCTGTTGCTGTTGTGTTGTGTTGCTGTTGTGTTGTGTTGCTGTTGCTGTTGTGTTGCTGTTGCTGTTGCTGTTGCTGTTGCTGTTGCTGTTGCTGTTGCTGTTCTGTGCTGTTGCTGTTGCTGTTGCTGTTGCTGTTGCTGTTGCTGTTGCTGTTGCTGTTGCTGTTGCTGTTGCTGTTGCTGTTGAGTTGCTGTTGCTGTTGCTGTTGCTGTTGCTGTTGCTGTGCTGTTGCTGTTGCTGTTGCTGTTGCTGTTGCTGTTGCGGTGCTGTTGCTGTTGCTGTTGCTGTTGATGTTGCTGTTGCTGTTGCTGTTGCTGTTGTGTTGCTGTTGCTGTTGCTGTTGTGCTGTTGCTGTTGCTGTTGCTGTTGCTGGTGTGTTGCTGTTGCTGTTGCTGTTGCTGTTGCTGTTGCTGTTGCTGTGCTGTTGCTGTTGCTGTTGCTGTTGCTGTTGCTGTTGCTGTTGCTGTTGCTGTTGCTGTTGTTGCTGTTGCTGTGCGTTGCTGTTGCTGTTGCTGTTGCTGTTGCTGTTGCTGTTGCTGTTGCTGTGCTGTTGATGTGCTGTTGCTGTTGCTGTTGGTTGCTGTTGCTGTTGTGTTGCTGTTGCTGTGTGTTGATGTTGCTGTTGCTGTTGCTGTTGCTGTTGCTGTTGCTGTTGCTGTTGCTGTGTTGCTGTGCTGTTGCTGTGCTGTTGCTGTTGCTGTTGCTGTTGCTGTTGCTTGCTGTTGCTGTTGCTGTTGCTGTGCTGTTGCTGTTGCTGTTGCTGTGCTGTTGCTGTTGCTGTTGATGTTGCTGTTGATGTTGCTGTTGCTGTTGCTGTTGCTGTTGCTGTTGCTGTTGCTGTTGCTGTTGCTGTTGCTGTTGCTGTTGCTGTTGCTGTTGCTGGTTGCTGTTGCTGTTGCTGTTGCTGTGCTGTTGCTGTTGCTGTTGCTGTTGCTGTTGCTGTTGCTGTTGCTGTTGCTGTTGCTGTTGCTGTGCTGTTGCTGTTGCTGTTGCTGTTGTGTTGCTGTTGCTGTGCTGTTGCTGTTGCTGTGCTGTTGCTGTTGCTGTTGCGTGCTGTTGCTGTTGCTGTTGCTGTTTGTTGCTGTTGCTGTTGCTGTTGCTGTTGCTGTTGCTGTTGCTGTTGCTGTTGCTGTTGCTGTTTGTTGTGTTGCTGTTGCTGTTGCTGTTGCTGTTGCTGTTGCTGTTGCTGTGCTGTTGTGTTGCTGTGCTGTTGCTGTTGCTGTTGCTGTTGCTGTTGCTGTTGCTGTTGCTGTTGCTGTTGCTGTTATTGACATCCGGTAATCTTCTGTTACCAAACTCCGTTAGTTCTGTTATGTCTTGCATACATGTGTCGTAAGCACGCACTAGTTGTCGTTTAACGTTGGTGACCTAATATTAATTAATAATGTTAAATTAATGATAATCTATTTGACAATGTGATTATGGTATTATGTTTATGTGTTTGCATGTTTTAAATGTAATTAGGAAATTAATCGCGTAACGTAGAAACGTGCCTATTTAATTGTATGTCTTATTTTTATAAAGATAAAATATATAATGATTATCATTAGTTATATCTCTATATTATTTAGTTAAAAACACTTTACAACGAGTTTAAAGTCTAGTTTTTATAAAATACTAAAAGACAAGGGTTAAATGATTAGTAGGTTGTATGAATGTTAGGATACATTGATCTTGCAAGAAATTGATGAATTGAAGTTGGTGTTCATAGGTTACTAATAATAGTAACTTTATTTTCATGACATGATGATTTGATGATGGATTGATGTTGTTGATGTTTTTAGGATGATGATTGGGCGCTATATTGTTGATATGAAGGGTAGAAACCTTGGAATGGATGTTGTTGTTCATATCTTGCCAAAAGTGGAAACTTTTGTTCATGATGATTAATGATGATTAGGTATTGTTGATCATGTCTAGATGTTGTTATGAGCTTGAGATGGTATAATTGTGATGAATTCATTAATACATTGAGTGTTTGATAGATGTTGGAATGTACTTTCCCAAAAGGGAAACGTTATTTGCACAAAGTTTGAAAGATGATAGTTTGAACATCTTTGGGATATTAGGAGCATGTTAGTATGTTCATGGATGAATTCTAATGTGGTAGAACATGATAATTTAGTCGTATGGATGCTTGGATAATCGTGGGTGATATATGGACTTTGGTGATCTTGTATGATGTTGATGTTGGTTAATAGTTAAGACATCATGTTTGGGACTGGAAATTGATTATTGTGGTGTATGTTGAATGCAATGAACATGGTTAATGAATGTGAATGTGATCATCATACACGCGTGCGATTCGGAGGCCCCTACTTAGTAGGATTGACAGGGTTTAGGATGTGAGGTCGTGAGTGGCTTCACATGGCATGTGGTGCGTGATTGATCTTTGTGTGGCATGTTAGTTATGTTATAACTAGTGGACATGTTAATGTTCTATATTCACATGACTTGTATGATACTTGGTTATATGATGATCTAAGTGATACACTTGGATAATGTAGCATACATATGATCTATTTGAATGTTAACCATGTATGATATATGTGTATGATTGCTTGAATGGTTTACAACACATAAAGTCACCAACAGGTCAAACTAGTCAACTGAGTTAAACGTGCCTGTTTTCTGAAACCTTGAGTCCTTGGTTGTAGTATACTTAGGGTTTCACATGTTCTCTATTTGCACATACTCATGTACTTATATGATATAGTTAACCTCTGAAGGTTGTATGTCCACTCTGTCTGTCAAGTAAAACTCTAAGTATCTATTACGCATATCAGGTGAGTTCATGCCCCACTCTTTACTTAATCTCTTTTGGGGGAGATAGCATACTGGTAAACTACAAACGCTTTATATATTCAAGTTATGTATAATATTAATATAGTGTTGATATCATGGAAAAGTCCTCACACTTTCGAATTGTTAATATTGAATAGCGGGGAAATTTGGGTAGTACTACTGGGTCTGACGAGCCCCATCTGTGTGAGTCGAGGTCAACGGGTGCAATTTGTCCTATTGAACATTGTCACGACCTGTTAAGTCGTGACAGGAGGCAACAACGTAACACAGTCAGCTTCAATTGCAAAATCACTATGAGTTAATATTTATTGTTAATGGACTAGCTATCTATTACAATGCACTACTTTTATATCCCTATTGTTAAACTGCTTATGTTTGAATATCAACTTTTGAACTCACCAACCATTGTGTTGACATTTTTGTATGCTATTCTCAGGTCATTAACTTGCTTGCCTTTAGGAGCACTACACGGATTCACCTTGCATTCTAAGACTTGGTCTTCAAGACATCTTTATTGTTTTTAAAGGTTAATGTTTACTCATTTGGGTTAGCGTATGTTTTGCCATAGTATGCACTTATATTCTTTAGGTTGTTTTACAAAATGCTTCCGCATGGTTTTAAGGTTTTAACTTTGGTTGATTTTATTTTAATTGTGGCATATAGAGTTGTTCTGAGTAACTATTGACTGTGATCCTAGTTTGTTCACACGCCTCGCAGTAAAACTTCGCATGTGGATTTTGAGGGTGTGACAGATTGGTATCAGAGCCATTGGTTATAGGGAACTAGGTTGCATACACACTAGACTATAACCGCACATAGTTAGTTAGTTACATGTGCCTTATTTTCATCTACTGTATACCCATTGGCATACACATCACACTCTCTGTAGCATGGCATCGTCATCGAGAGCTCCGGGTAAGCGACCTGAATCACCTTCACGATCTGAATCCCCACCTCCCGCACCTGTACCTGACAATGGACCTGACTGGCCCCGACTAGCTTATCCTCGAGGGGAGATCGATTGGGATCATCCCTTTGCACTGATGGAGCGTGACCCCCCACAAGACTGGAGTTTCTACCCCAGGTTCCTTGATCATATGATGTATAGGGAGTGCGTACCTATCCCGAGGCCCAGGACTAGGAACAACGCCGATAACCAATGCCTTCACTCCCACGGACGGTGCAGTCCAACGAGCAACTGATTGCTGCACTGGCGGCTGCACTGGATAGTGAGCAACATCATGTCAGGCGGCTCACGGGTGATGTTTGTACACTGCAGCATGAGGTGTACAAACTAAGACACCGAATGGATGAACTTGAGGAGCAACACAGGAAGACCCTAAATGGTTGTCACCACATGGAAGATGGTCTTATAGCGCTTAAAGGACGCATAACTGCTCGTGAACAACGGGATGCAGTAGCCGATAACAGAATGGCTATCTTAGAAGCTCAATTGGCAGTGCTTCAGATTGCTATAGCTCCTGCTCCTGCAGCAAACTCTGAGGATGAGGATCCTGAGGAGGAATCCAAGGAGGAGGAACCAGTGGAGATGGAAGATGATAGTGAAATTTGCCATCGGGACTCTAGAAGGTGCCGCTCTGTCCTGGTGGAACGTGCAAGTCCAGATGCTAGGACAAGCGATGGCGAATGGGCTTCCGTGGGATGAATTCAAAGCAATGATGACTGAGGAGTACTGTCCTCGCAATGAAATGCAGAAGCTAGAGATGGAGTTTTAGAAACTGAAGATGCAGGGCTCAAAAATCGAGGCCTACACCACCAAGACCTATGAACTAGCAACCCTATGCCCAGGAATGGTGAATGAAGTGCATAAGAAGGTTGAGCATTACATACGGGGATTAGTACCCGAAATTCAAAGTATGGTAACTGCTTCCAACCCAACCACAATTCAGCAAGCCATCCAGTTAGCTCATAAGCTAACTGATCAAGCCGTGGAGCAAGGACGTCTACCCAAGCGGGGCGTTGTGGCGAGCGTGCCCGACAATAAAAGAAAGTAGGATAGTGCCAACAACACCAAATTATCAACATCATCTTCTAGCAGCCAACCCCAACCTCAACAGCAACAACAGTCAGTTCAGCAACAACGAAGGTTCGACAATAATCGTAACTTCAACCGAACGGCTGCAAATAAACAAGGACCCAGTGGTGATGGTGGTAGACATTCGAAGTGCACTCGGTGTAATTACCATCATGTGGGAAGGTGTGATAACTTCAAGTGTCAACGCTGTGGTAAAATTGGACACGTTGCTAAGGATTGTCGTGGTGAACTGGTAAGGAGGCCATAACAACCTCAGGAAACTCCCAATGGTTGCTTTGAATGTGGGAATGAAGGGCATTACAGGCGAAACTACCCACAACTAAGGAGAATGGTATTGGCAACAACGGCAATGGTCACAACAACAACAACAACAATGGTAATAACAACAACAGTGGGAATGGTACTAATAATGACGGCAACAAAGATGGAGCCAAAGGGAGAGCCTTCGTCATTGGCTCAGGTGAGGCTCTAAATGATCCCACGACTGTTACTGGTAGGTTCTCTGTTAATGGTTGTTTTGCTACGATACTATTCGATACTGGAATCGATAGGAGTTTCGTGTCCTTAAAGTTCTGTAGTCTTTTAAGTGATATACCCTCTGCCTTAGAATCTAAATACACCGTAGAATTAGCCGATGGTAAACAGATCCATGTAACGCATATCCTTAAAGATTGTAAGATAGAACTTGTTGGTCATACTTTCGCTATAGATCTTATGCCTGTTACGCTGGGGAGTTTTGATGTTGTGATAGGCATGGATTGGCTCTCTAGCAAGCAAGCGGAAGTCATATGTCATGAGAAGATCATACGAATTCCTGTTGGTGACAAAATCCTTACTGTCAGAGGTGATAGGAGTGGTGTTGTGATAGGCATCATCTCATACATGAAAGCCCAAAAGTTATTACGAAAGGGTTGTGTGGCCATTCTAGCACTCGTAACCGATAAGCAAGCGGAAGAAAGGAGAATGGAGGATATTCCCATAGTGTGTGACTTTCTAGAGGTGTTTCCAGAGGATCTTCCTAGATTACCACCTCACCGCTAAGTGGAATTCCAGATCGAGTTGACTCCCGGCACAGCCCCGATTGCTAGGGCACCTTATCGATTAGCACCGAATGAACTACAAGAGTTGTCATCACAACTTTAGGAGCTTTTAGATATGGGCTTTATCGACCTAGCACATCACCATAGGGAGCTCCTTTTCTTTTTGTTAAGAAGAAGGATGGCACATTCCGGATGTGCATCGATTATAGAGAGTTAAACAAAGTAACAGTCAAGAACCGATACCCTTTACCACGTATCGATGACTTGTTTGATCAGCTTCAGGGATCAAACTATTATTTGAACATTGACCTAAGATCTGGTTATTATCAACTTAGAGTCCGAGAAGAAGACATTCCCAAGATCGCGTTTCGTACTCGTTATGGTCATTATGAGTTCTTGGTCATGCCTTTTGGGTTGACTAATACACCTGGTGTGTTCATGGACCTCATGAACCGCGTGTGCAAACCCTATCTCGATCAGTTCGTCATTGTGTTTATCGATGATATACTGATATATTCTAAGACCAAAGAGGATCATGAAGAGCACTTATGAATGATCTTAGAACTATTGAAAAATGAGCAGCTGTATGCCAAATTCTCAAAGTGTAACTTTTGGATACGAGAAGTGCAATTTTTAGGTCATATTGTTAATGAGAAAGGGATACATGTTGATCCTGCCAAAATTGAGGCGATAAAGAATTGGACTACACCTAAAATGCCGAGTGAGATAAGACAACTTCTGGGATTAGCAGGATATTACCGACGATTCATAGAAGGATTTTCTAAGATCGCCAACCTCTCACGGCTTTGACTCACAAAGGAACTACATACAAATGGAGTGAGAGCCAAGAATCAGCTTTTCAATTGTTAAAACAAAAACTCTGTACTGCCCCGATATTAACACTACCAGAGGGAACGGATGATTTCATGGTGTATTGCGATGCATCCATTCAGGATTGGGTTGTGTCTTGATGCAACGAGAAAAGGTGATAGCCTACGCCTCGAGACAACTAAAGGTTCATGAGAAGAACTATACCACCCATGACTTAGAATTGGGTGCGGTGGTTTTTGCCTTAAAAATCTGGAGACATTACTTGTACGGTACCAAGTGCACTATCTACACCGATCATAAGAGTCTTCAACATATCTTCGAGCAAAAGGAGTTGAATATGAGGCAACGACGTTGGGTGGAACTACTAAACGACTATGATTGCGCTATTAAGTACCATCCGGGAAAGGCGAACGTAGTTGTTGATTCCTTGAGCCGAAAGGAAACAGCTAAACCTAGACGGGTGCGAGCTTTACAGCTTACTATCAGTACCCAACTGCCCGAACAAGTTAAGGAGGCACAGATAGAAGCTTTAAAAGTTGAAAATGTTGGTCCTGAGTCGTTAACAGGAATGGATAAACAACTGGTGGTGAAAGAGGATGGAATTGGTATTTCATGGATAGACTTTGGGTGCCTATCTATGGAAACCTGAGAGATTTAGTTATGAGTGAGGCACACAAATCTAAGTATTCTATACATCCTGGATCCGACAAGATGTATCATGATCTAAAGGTGCACTACTAGTGGCCTAACATAAAAGCGGATGTAGCTACGCATGTGAGCAAGTGTTTGACCTGCTCGAAAGTAAAAGTGGAATATCAAAAACCATTTGGACTGTTACAACAACCTGAGATACCAATGTGGAAATGGGAACAATCTCCATGGATTTTATTACTAAGTTACCCCAGACTAATACTGGTTGTGACACGATATGGTTATTGTGGATCGATTGACAAAGTTTGCTCATTTCCTTGCAATTAAGGAAACTAACAAGATGGAGAAATTAACCTGACTATACCTTAAAGAGATCATTTCGAGACACGGTGTACCGATCTCGATTATTTCCGACCGCGATGCTCGTTTCACGTCACATTTCTGGAAATCATTGCAGAAATCTTTGGGTACACGATTAGATATGAGTGCTGCTTATCATCCATAAACAGATGGTCAGAGTGAGCGTACCATACAAACGTTGGAGGATATGCTACGTGCTTGTGTGATTGACTTTGGGAATAACTGGGAAATTCACCTACCATTGGTGGAGTTTTCTTATAACAACAGTTATCATACTAGCATACAGGCAGCACCGTTCGAGGCGCTGTATGGGAGAAAATGTAGATCACCAGTTTGCTGCGTGAAAATTGGTGATAGTCAGCTAACTGGTCCTGAGTTAATTCATGAGACAACCGAGAAGATTGTGCAGATACGAAACCGTATGGCTGCAGCACGAGACAGAGAAAAGAGTTATGTTGATAAGAGATGGAAACCTTCAGGTTGGTGACAAGGTTTTTTGAAAGTCTCACCATGGAAAGGCGTAGTTCGGTTTGGCAAGCGAGGAAAGCTAAATCCGAGGTACGTTGGACCATTTGAAATATTGGAAAGAATAGATCCAGTGGCCTATCGTCTAGCCCTACCTGATTCGCTAAGTGGAATCCACGATGTATTTCATGTGTCAAACCTAAAGAAGTGCATAACTGATGAAACAATGGTTGTACCACTAGAAGAAGTTCAAGTGGATGAACAATTGTGTTTTATTGAAGAACCAGTCGAGGTGATGGACCGTGAGGTGAAAGCACTTAAGCAAAGCAAGATATCTATTGTCAAAATCCATTGGAATCATGACGTGGACCGGAATTCACATGGGAACGAGAAGATCAAATGAAGCTTAAGTACCCTCAACTATTCGAAAAGACGATAAAGCAGACGAAGGTATTGATTTAAATTTGGGACGGAATTTCTTTCAACATGGGGATGATGTGACAACTCATCCAAAACTCACTCAATTTCGATTTCTATGTGCCAATGCAGTAGACCAGTGATTGAACACTCTCACCATGTAACGCAATTTTCGGGACGAAAATTCTTTCAACATGGGGATAATGGACATCCGGTAAATTTCCGTTACCAAACTCCGTTAGTTCCGTTAAGTCTTGCATTCAAGTGTCGTAAGCACACATTAGTTGTCGTTTAACGTTGGTGACCTAATAATAATAATAATGTTAAATTAATGATAATCTAATTGACAATATGATTATGGTATTATGTTTATGTGTTTGCATGTTTTAAATGTTAATTAGGAAATTAATCGCGTAACGTGGAAACGTGCCTATTTAATTGTATGTCTTGTGTTTTTATAAAGATAAAACATATAATGATTATCATAAGTTTATATCTTTATATTATTTAGTTAAAAACACTTTACAAAGAGTTTAAAGTCTAGTTTTTATAAAATACCAAAACACAAGGGTTTAAATGGTAAATATGCAAATTAAATTAAATAAAACAATTCCAAACCCTATCCCCCACCCCATCGGCCGAGACATCCATCTCAAACCCCTCCCCACTTCGAATTTGACCTAGAACAAGCAAGAAATCACGAAATTGAGTCGATTTCAAGGGTTGCAACAAGTTGGAATCATCAAATACAAGCAATTACACGTTTAAAGGTTAGATTTTTACAAGTTTTTGTGAGTTTTTTCTTGGTGGCCGAACCTTAATTCGACTATGTATGTTCATGGGGTCGAAATGGATGTTAATTGATGATGTTAGTATGTTAGTTGGATTGAATACATGTTATTTAACGTTGATTATGCATGAATGATATGTTTTTAATGGATTGATCATGAACTTTTATTCTAGGCAAACCCTAATTCAAAATTGATGAGATTATGTATGATTGATGATTGTTGATGAATGTATGATGATTAGTAGGTTGTATGAATGTTAGGATACATTGATCTTGCAAGAAATGGATGAATTGAAGTTGGTGTTCATAGGTTAGTAATAATAGTAACTTTATTTTCATGACATGATGATTTGATGATGGATTGATGTTGTTGATGTGTTTAGGATGATGATTGGGTGCTAGATTGTTGATATGAATGCTAGAAACCTTGGAATGGATGTTGTTGTTCATATCTTGCCAAAAGTGGAAACTTTTGTTCATGATGATTAATGGATTATAATGATTAGGTATTGTTGATCATGTCTAGATGTTGTTATGAGCTTGAGATGGTATAATTGTGATGAATTCATTAATACATTAACTGTTTGATAGATGTTGGAATGTAATTTCCCAAAAGGGAAACTTTATTTGCACAAAGTTTGAAAGATGATAGTTTGAACATGTTTGGGATATTAGGAGCATGTTAGTATGTTCATGGATGAATTCTAATGTGGTAGAACATGTTAATTTAGTCATATGGATGCTTGGATAATCGTGGGTGATATATGGACTATGGTGATCATGTATGATGTTGATGTTGGTTAATAGTTAAGACATCATGTTGGGACTAGAAATTGATTATTATGGTGTATGTTGAATGCAATGAACATGGTTAATGAATGTGAATGTGATCATCATACACGCGTGCGAATCTGAGGCCCTTACTTAGTAGGATTGGCAGGGTTTAGGATGTGAAGTCGTGGGTGGCTTCACATGGCATGTGGTGCGTGATTTGATCTTTGTGTAGAATGTTAGTTATGTTATAACTAGTGGACATGTTAAGGTTCTAGATTCGCATGACTTGTATGATACTTGGTTGTATGATGATCTAAGTGATACAACTAGATAATGTAGCATACATATGATCCATTTGAATGTTAACCATGTATGATATATGTGTATCATTGCTTGAATGGTTTACTACACATAAAGTCACCAACGGGTCAAACGGGTCAACTGAGTCAAACGTGTCTATTTTCTGAAACCTTGAGTCCTTGGTTGTAGTGTACTTAGGGTTTCATGTGTTCTCTATTTGCACGTACTCATGTACTTATATGATCTAGTTAACCTCTGAAGGTTGTCTGTCCACTCTGTCTGTCAAGTAAAACTCTAAGTATCTATTACGCATATTAGGTGAGTTCATGCCCCACTCTTTACTTAATCTCTTTTGGGGGAGATAGCATACTGGTAAACTACAAACGCTTTATATATTCAAGTTGTGTATAATATTAATATAGTGTTGATATCATGGAAAAGTCCTCACACTTTCGAATTGTTAATATTGAATAGCAGGGAAATTTGGGTAGTACTACTGGGTCTGACGAGCCCCACCTGTGTGACTCGAGGTCAACCGGGTGCAATTTGTCCTATTGAACATTGTCACGACCTATTAAGTCGTGACACGAGGCAACAACGTAACACAGTCAGTTTGAATTATGAAATCACTATGAGTTAATATTTATTGTTAATGTACTAGCTATCTGTTACAATGCATACTTATATATCTCTATTGTTAAAATGCTTATGTTTGAATATCAACTCTTGAACTCACCAACCATTGTGTTGACATTTTAGTATGCTATTCTCAGGTCATTAACTTGCTTGCCTTTAGGAGCACTACACGGATTCACCTTGCATTCTAAGACTTGGTCTTCAAGACATCTTTGTTGTTTTTAAAGGTTAATGTTTACTCATTTGGGTTGGCGCATGTTTTTCCATAGTATGCATTTATATTCTTTGGGTTGTTTTAGAAAATGTTTCCGCATAGTTTCAAGTTTATACTTTGGTTGATTTGATTTTAATTGTGGCATATAGAGTCGTTCTGAGTAACTATTGACTGTGATCCTGGTTTGTTCACACGCCTCGTGGTAAAACTCCGCACGTGGATTTTGAGGGTGTGACAATTGACTACCGCTACCGCTACCTTACTATAGAAGATTTATCCAAGACTTCTCTAAGATTGCTTCTCCACTGACTAAGTTGACCCGAAAGCATGTAAAGTTTGTATGGGGTCAAGCTCAAATGAAGGCATTCAACGAATTGAAGGCAAGATTGACTCAAGCTCTGATTCTGTCATTATCCGATGGAAGTGAAGATTTGGTGGTTATTCTGATGCTTCCTACTCAAGGTTAGGATGTGTGTTAATGCAGAGAGGGAAGGTTATAGCTTATGCATCCCGACAGTTGAAGGATCATGAGGTCAATTATCCTACTCATGACTTGGAGCTGGCAGCTGTGGTCTTTGCGTTAAAGATTTGGAGGCACTATCTGTATGGGACGAAGTGCACCATTTTCACTGACCATAAGAGCTTGAAGTACTTCTTCGAGCAAAAAGATCTGAACATGAGGCAGAGGAGGTGGTTGGAGCTTATAAAAGATTATTTATGAGATCCATTACCATCTGGTCAAAGCCAATGTGGTGGCGGATGCCCTTAGCCGGAAGGAGAGACCCGAGCCGATTCGAGTGAAAGCTTATCAGTTGGTCATGACATCCAATGTGATGGAACAAGTCAAAGAGTTTCAAGATGAGGCATTGAAAGAAGATCATCTTAACTCTGAGATGATGAGAGGTCTGGTCGCAGAATTGGTGAAAACACGCTTGGTGTTAGGACTCGATTCGGGAGAATGTGGATTCCTCGTTTTGGGGATCTACGGGTGAGGATTATGGATGAAGCTCATAAGACCCGATACTCCATCCATCCTGGTGCCACAAAGATGTACCAAGACATGAAGAAGATTATTGGTGGTCGGGTATGAAGCGCATATGGTGGAGTATGTGAGTAAGTGCCTTACTTGCTTACAGGTGAAGGCCGAGCATCAAAAGCCATATGGGAAAATTCAACCTTTGGATATACCAGAATGGAAGTGGGAACACATCACCAAGGATTTCATTACGAAGTTGTCGCGTACTCCGAAAGGGTATGACGCCATATGGGTGATAGTTCACCGTTTGACGAAGAGTGCTTACTTCCTACCGATCCGCGAGACATATTCATCTGAGAGGTTGGCTGATTTGTTCATCAAAGAGATTGTAACTCGTCATGGTGTGCCGGTGTCCATTGTGTCGGATCGCGACACCCGTTTACCTCCAAATTCTGGAAGAAATTCCATGACGCTATGGGGATGAGGTTACATATTAGTATGGCTTATCATCCCCAAACTGATGGTCAGTCAGAAAGGAACACTTAGACGTTGGAAGACATGCTTCAGGCGTGTGTGATTGATTTTGGGGGAAGTTGGGATGACCACCTGCCGCTAGCTGAATTCTCATACAACACATCTATCATGCCAGTATTGGTATGCCACCATATGAGATGCTATATAGTAGGTGATGCAGAACACCTGTTTGTTGGGGTGACATTGGTCAGAAGGAGTTGGGAAGCGTCGAGGTAATCGAGGCTACGACTGAGAAGCTCGAAAGGATCAAAGCCTTCATGAAGGCAGCCAAAGATAGATAGAAGTCGTATGCCGATAAACGAAGCAGACCGATTGAGTTCCAGGTGGGTGACCGGATTATGTTGAAGGTCTCATCATGGAAGGGTATCATTCGTTTCTGAAAGCGGGGCAAGTTGAGCCCAAGATACATAGGCCCTTCCGAATCGTTGCTCAAGTAGGAGAGGTGGCCTATAGACTGAAGTTACCAGAAGAGTTAGTGGAATTCACCAGACATTCCATGTATCTCATCTAAGAAAGTGCTTAGCTGATGAAGACATGATTGTTCCACTGGAGGATATCGAAGTAGACGAACGGCTCAATTATGTGGAGAAACCAGTGGCAATCATCAATCGAAAAGAGAAGAGGCTGAGAAATAAGGTTGTTCCTCTCGTGCGTGTCCAGTGGAAGCATAGGAAGGGATCTGAGTCTATGTGAGAGACTGAAGAAGAGATGAGACGGCATTACCCACTATTATTTGAGGAATAACAGGTTTCGGGGACGAAACCTATATAAGGGGGGTGGAATTGTAACACCCGGTTATTTTAAAGTCAAAAAAACAGAATAAAGTAAAAGAAGAGAAGAAAAGGAAATAAACCCAAGTCTAGGGGTAAAAAGTGTCCAAAAGGACAAAATGTTTGAAAAGTGAGTGTAAAAGGTGGCATGGCCGCCCATCACCTTTTCTACACATAAAACTTTTGGATTTTTAAGAGAGAAAGGAAGAGAGTAGAAATACTCATGGTTTTGAAGGAAGAACAGGAAGAACTCGAATTCAAGGTAAGTATTCATGTTTTTATGGTGTCCTTAACCGTTATGTCCTCGGGTTTATGCTTATGTTGAGTATATGTGTTCATGTAGTGGGTTTCTAGGCGATTGAATTCAATTACAAACAAGTTTGGAAGAAGCCACACTAAAGAGCTGCAAAGGTGAGTTCTAGGACCCCTCTTTTACCTGTTTTAACTAATTTGGGGCTGGAATTGCATGAATGTACGTTTTCATTAAACTGGGTTTCGGACCCGCATGTTTGAATGTGTGTATGACGATGTTATGTTATGATGTGTGATTTTGTTCATGTTTGTTGATTGATGAGGATGTTTCTAAGACTGAGGATGTATGATTTAAGCTTAGAACATGATGAATGGTAAGTTGAAATCGGAATCTGATGATTCAGGCTCGTATGTTAAGTTTTAGAATTGGCATAAGTGTTGAAAAAGTCAATGCGGATGGAATGGTTAATGTGGATGAACAGAGTAAGTCAATGCGGATGAGCATTGACTAAGTATGGAAATACGGATGAGCAAAGTAAGTCAATGCGGATGAGGTCAATACGGATGAGCATTGACTAAGTATGGAAATGCGGATGAGCAAAGTGAGTTAATGCGGATGAAGTCAATGCGGATGAACATTGACTGAGTATATGAAATGCGGATGAGTTAGGCAAATGCGGATGACAAAAGCGGATAGAGTAAGTTGATGTGGATGAAGTAAATCAAATGCAGATGAGCAGTAAGGTCAATGCGGATGAACACTTGGTAAAATCTAACTTTTTGGATAAAAAGAGGTAATGTAGGCTTTGACCTAGGAGATTCCCGGGGTTATGTAAGTTGACTTTTGGGGTCCTAGATGGTATGTTGGGCATGTAAGGATGTGTGATTGTTGCATATACATAATGATGATGTATGATGATTGTATGGTTATACATGATGTATGTGATGTATGTATGATGCCCTGCATGATGATGACTATATGATATGTTTATATTCTTATTATGACGTATGTTTATCTTTCCTGTGGCTTTACGTGTTATGATAATGAATGAACGAATGTATATGTAACGTAAAGTGAGATAATGAAAGAGGAACATGATGATGAATGCATGCATAATGAATGAATGAATGAATGAATGTAAGAAAGGCTTGGAAGCAAATGTATGGAGGTGCACACCCGATATAGGTGTTTGCTCAACGGTGTGCGGGTTAGCTACCCCAAAGGATGCATATTGGGGTATTTCTTTGTGATCGACCATATGGATGAACCATTGTTGCGTGTCTTAGGTACTATGGCCACTTGGTGCCGGGCACCACCGATGAAGGTCTTTTATAGGTTTAGGTCCAGTATCATGAGCATGAAGGGCTAAGCATATGATAATGGCATACCTGAACTCTACCTTAGGTACCGTGACCACTTGGTGCCGAGCACCACCGATGAAGGTCTTTTATAGGCTTAGGCACAGTACCATGAGCATGAAGGGTAAAGTTCATGGTGACGATGAAAGTAAAGAATGAAATGATGAATGAATGAAAGTACGAACGAACGAATGAAAGTAAGAATGAATGAATGAACGAAAGTTAACGAATGATGAAGATAATAATGATATTATCTGTGTATGTATGATGTATGATCACATGCAATAGAAATGAAAGGTTTTAATGAAAGAAAAGTATGTTTTATTTTGTAAAACTAGAACTCACTCAGCAACGCTGACTTTTATGCATTTTCCAGTTGGCAGGTGAGCATTGCTGAGGATGGCACGGAGCAGCTACTTGGCATTCTGATTGGCATTCTTTTGTTAATGTTTTTGCATTATAATGCGAACGAATGATGTTTTGAAATGAACGCTTGTATTAACTTGAAAAAGCATTTGTAATGATCTGAAAGTTATTTTCTTTAGACTTTGGCTGAAATGTTTTATGAATGATTAAATGTAAAGTATATGTTTTATGAGCTATGATTGGCCAGCTGTAAGCGTCCCGGGAACGGGGCCTTACAAATAATAATAATAAGGAACAATCATAATCATGCATGTAACATCATCATAAATAAGCCCTAGTCAATCCTCGGTCAAACCCTTAAAAGCACACACTCCCAGAAAATTCTGTAAAAATTTCTAAAGTGCTTAAGCGCTTTGGCACTATTTGGACGTATGATCCTACTTGGGCGTTTCATCACTATATAGGCGCATCAACCAACACTTAATCATTTATCACTTAGGCGCATGAACTATTCAGGCGCATGGGCACTATTCGGGCGTATGAACACTTAGCCGCATGGGCCTCTTGGGCGCATGGGCACTATTGGGGCGCATGGCTCTACACTTAGTCATCCGACTAATATTTCTAGGTGCATGGACCACTGTTCAGGCACATGGGCTATACTTAAACATTTCTAAGGCAATCTTAGGCATATGGGCTACTGTTCAGGCGTATTGATTACACTTAAATCCTTCAAAGGCATTTTCAGGCGCATGAGCCTTATCTAGGCGCATGGACCTTCTGTGTAACATGTTTTTAGTATGTTTTCAAACCCAATCATCAAACCCATTTATTCTAAGCTTAATATGGCTATTCTAAACATGAATAAACTATAAGCATTCAAGAATTAACATCCAACATGCATATTACATTCGGGTAAACATACATAAGCTTTGAAAATCGTTTTAATACATTTTCAGCCCCAAAGAGAGTTTAAAACAAGTAAAAACTGGGGTCTAGAACTCACCTGATGCAACTTGGGGGTTTTTTCCTTTCTAACCCGCTTGCAAATGAGTTCAAACACCTAAAAACAACACCAAACACACACACCTGAGCACATACACAAAACATAAGCACACAGCATATAACCGGGATAAAACCCGTCATAAACACTTAAAAACCATGAATTCTTACCTTGAATTCAATTTCTCTTCTTCTTCTTTTCTTCAGCCGAGAGTTCCTCTGCTCTCTCTAAAACCGAAAGAAAATGATGATGTGAAGGGAGGGTGGGCGGCCATGCCCACTTTACACCAGTTTTCAAAGATTTGTCCTTTTGGACACTTTTAGTCCCTCCACTTGGACTTTATTGTTTTTCTTTCTTTTATTCTTTATTTCTTGTCTTTTTAAAATAACCGAGTGTTACAAGTCCACCCCCTTATATAGGTTTCATCCCTGAAACCTGTTATTCCTCGAACAGACGAGGATAATGCTGCCTCATCTCCTCCTAAGTTTCCCATGTAGATTCGGATCCCTTCCTGGCTTCCACTGTACACGCACAAGGGGACCACTTTATTTCTTAGTATCTTCTCTTTATGTTTGATGATTACCACTGGTTGCTCTACATAATTAAGCCTTTCATCTACTTCGATGTCTTCCAGTGGAACAATCATGTCTTCATCAGCTAAGCACTTTCTCAAATGAGATATATGGAATGTCGGGTGAATTCCACTTAACTTATCTGGTAACTCTAATCTATAGGCCACCTTCCTACTCGAGCAATGATTCGAAAGGGTCCTATGTGTCTCGGGCTTAGCTTACCTCGCTTCTTGAATCGGATAATACCCGTTCAAGGTGAGACCTTCAACATAACCCGGTCACCACCTGGAACTCGATCGGTCGGCATCGTTTATCGGCATACGACTTCTGCCTATCTTTAGCTGCCTTCATGAAGGCTTTAATCTACTCAAGCTTCTCAGTCGTAGTAGTCTTGATACCTCAATGCTCCCTAATTCCTTCTGACCAATATCACCCCAACAAACGGTGTTTGCATCTCCTACCGTATAGCATCTCGTATGGTGGCATGCCAATAATGGCATGATAACTGTTGTTGTACGAGAATTCAGCTAACGGTAAGTGGTCATCCCAACTTCCCCCAAAATCTATCACACATGCCCGAAGCATGTCTTCCAGTGTCTGAATGGTCCTTTCTTACTGACCATCAGTTTGGGGATGACAAGTCGTGCTAATATGTAACCTCGTCCCCATGGCGTCGTGGAATTTCTTCCAAAATTTAGATGTAAACGGGTGTCACGATCAGACACAATAGATACTGGAACACCATGAAGAGTTACTGTTGGACCAAAAGAACCAATGAGCCTGATCAGAGAAACCTCTAAGTCCCACAAGACATCACAACAGCTGAAGAAGACCTGATCAGCTGTTCTACAAAGTCTGAAGAATACAACTGCTGAAGTACGTCTGAAGTACTGAAGACAAAGACTGAGACAACAGCTGAAGATCTAAAGTCTGAAGACTTCAACAAGTACTGAAGACAAAGACTGAAGATCAACAGCTGAAAGACAAAGTCTGATGTTCAAGTACTGAAGACATCAGCTGATGTTAACAGCTGATGACAACAGCTGAAGAGGGCTTCTTCAGTTGTTGTGATGGTTTTTCTTCTTCAGTAGTTTTCTTTTGTTTTCAGTAGTTTGTTTACTTTTCTTTTCAGTACTTGTAAACAACTGAAGAGGTTGTTCTTCAGTTGTTGTAGTGTCAGTAGTTTTATGTTTTTCAGTAGTTGTAAATAAGATGTTTAACACTTAGGAACATTTGTAAGAAGATGTCAGTTGTTGACATCTTCAGTAGTTGTTAAACATCAGTAGTTATCAAACGGTTACATGTCACTTTCAAGTGACATCAGCCTACGTCACTCTTCCTTTATAAGGAAGGATGACTCACCTGTAATCGTGCCTTTGAGGCCGACAATCTTAATGCAATATTCTTTTTGTCGGATATTTCTCTCTCTATAACAAAATTCTCTTATCGTTTTATATCAATTGTTCTTGTTTGAATTTGTCTAATTCTGAGCTATTCCGCTGCTATATCTGTTCAATCGATTAAACCAAGGGCTGAGATCCAACAAATGGTATCAGAGCAGGTTAATCATTGATCGATCTAACAATTGATCATTGAAACTGTTCAATCGCTCTAAGTTTAATGAATTAGCAAATTCGCAAGGATCTGTTATAGAGATTGAGAGTGTATCGCTTCTGGCCGTTTTATTTGAGGTTCTGTGTGGTTTTGAGCTAAATTTATTGTGATTTTACTTGAATCTGTCTGATTTTCACAATGACTACTTCTTCGAATGATCCTTTCAATACTGGATCCTCTACCAAGCCTCCGATCTTGGTGAGGAATGAGTATAACATTTGGCAGAGAAGATTGCTCCATCACCTGTCTGTCAATAGCTCAGGGTGTTGGACATCTGTGGTACATGGACCACATAAGCCAATGGTGAATGATCCGGAAACAAACCAGTTGGTTCCAAAGAAGAAGGAGCAATACTCCGATGAGGACAAGAAGTTGTTTGAAATCGATGCAAAAGCCCATGGAATTTTGGCTATGGCTATTCCTAATGAGATTTACTCTGGGCTTCTGCATTGTGAGTCTGCTCATGACCTCTGGAATGCCATCAAAGAACAATTTGGTGGTACTGATGAGGTTTTAGCAAACAACAGGGAAATCCTCGCCCAACAATATGAGACTTTCTCTCATAGAAAGGGTGAGACTCTGACTCAACAATTTGAGCGGTTTTCATGTTTAATCTCTGAATTGAAAATGGTTAAACATGAATATACCAGGAGTCAGATGAACCATAGATTCCTAAGATCACTGCCTGAGAGATGGAACACATATACCATTGTTCTACGCTCAAATGCTGATGTTGATCGCCTATCTCTCACCCAACTTCATGGGAAACTGCTTACATTTGAGAGAGAGATAGAGCAGAAAAGGAAATTGGTTTCATCTGGCAAGCTCACTGAGGATTTTGTCCAAGGGAACACTGCCCTGATTGGACATCAAGAGTCAGAATATGCGTCATCTGAAAGCCAGTATGATGAGCATATTGATTTCTCTACAAACACTTCTGAGCCTGCCTTTGTGAGTGTTGATAGTCATTCTGTTGGTAGTAATAGTGACAATCTATGTTTCATCATGGATGATCTCAAGGGGATTGCTGATGATGACTTAGAAGAGATGGATATTTTGAGCCAAATGGCCTTGATAAATATCAGATCTCAGAAGTTCTACAAAAGAACTGGAAGGAAATTCCCAGGACTCTCTGGCAAAACCAAAGTTGGTTTTGACAAGAGTAAGTTGAAGTGCCATAAATGCCACAGGCTTGGGCACTTTGCAAGAGAATGTAGATCATCTGGATCTAACTCTCCTGCACCTTTTGTGACTTTCCCTGGCAATAGTCAACAAAACAGAGGGCAACAACCTGTCAATTCTGGTTATCATCATCAACCACAATCTCCTGCATATTTTGTTCCACAAGGGCCAATGCCATATCCATACCCCTGCTATTACATGCCACAACCAGGCCAGGTTCAAGCACCCACTGCTCAGCAACCACATGCACTCCCTGAGCCTCAACCATCCCAATCTCATCAACCTAATCAACTTCAACAACACAGCTTCTTCACACCAGGAGTTGTTGACTGGAGCAGTTTACCAGATGATGTGTCTGGTAATGAACAACTGTTCTCAGGTGCTGGTCAACATGGTGGTGAGCATCCTTTTGGAAATCTAGCTCTCATGGCTTTGGAATCCTCTGATGGATCATCTTCAAGTACCTCTTCAACAAAGGTATCACAGGTATCCTCTGAGGCTAAGGCCAAATTATGTTCTGAAACTTGCATAGCAGCATTTGCCTCTATTAGAGAAGCAAATGTGGCTTTAATCAATAAAAATGTAGAGCTAGAACAAATAATTTCCAAAAATAAAGCTGAGTTTGAGTCTGTGCTAAAAGAGAAAACTGATGAGATTTACAAATTAAAATGCCAAATTTCTGATGATAAGGCTAGGGAGGATGTACTCTTAGAGAAGTACAAAGACCTCAAAGATACTCTTGCTGTCACCCAGGTAGAGTGTGATCGATGGGTACAATCTTGCAAGGGCTTTGAAATGCTTCTTAGTAAGCAAACAGCTTCCAATGTGAAGTTTGGAATTGGTTATAATCACACTGCTCCTCCTACAGTTTTTGCTTCAAGAGCAGGAGCAGAATCTGATGGAGAAAGTAATGACCAATCCACCTCATCATGTGATTCACTACTTGATAAAGCACCATCAGTAGTTGAAGTCAGTAGTAATCCCTCTGTGAACCTATCAGCTGATATTGATGGTTCAACTGCTGACACTCACATGATCAATGAGTTGATCAACCCAAGTGTTATCCCTAGAAGTACTAAGGGTACTGGAGAGCAGGGGATAACATCTGGAGTTCAAATCCTAATGACTGACAGCACTGAAGAGAAGAAAACTGTCAGTAGGAAGGATTTGAAGCCTACTAAGGAAGTTGACAAGAAGGCAAAAAGTGCTTCTAAACTGCTGAAGAGCAAGTCTTCAGTAGTTTCATCTTCTTTAGTTGATGATCAACAGAAGATGAAGAAGAAACCATGTGAAATATGTGGTCTATTCAATCATCTCACAGATGATTGTTGGTACAAAAAGGGATCCAAACTCAAACAAAAAGAGAAAATTAAAGAAAACTTGGCTAAAATGAAAACTGAGTTTGAGTCCAAGTTTGTACCAGCAGCATCAAATCCTGTTACTCCTATGACCAAAAGAAATCTAAAAAGGAAGGAGTGCAACAGGCAATAGCTGAGGTTGCTCAAAAGAAGATGGTGCAACACAAGAACTCATCATCAAACACCAATACCAATGTGTCTGAAGAGCTGAAAGCTCTCTCCCAGAATCAGACACAGCTGGTAATGATGGTTCAACATCTGTTGGGAAGAGTTAACCAACTTGATGGCCCTGTGTTGAAACCCCAGAAAAGGAGATCCAAGCCGAAGGATTCCTCTTCTACACCATCTCCTTCACCTCAAGCTATTGTGTCCAATAAACCTGTTAGTTTACCATCTGTTGATGAGACCAGGCCCAAAACCAAAAAGGTTTGGGTCTCCAAAACTAACTGATTGTTTATTTATGCAGGTTTCTTCAACATGCCAAAGTAGCATCTGGTATGTAGACAGTGGGGGATCTATGCATATGACTGGGAACAACTCACTTCTTAATGACTACTCTCCAGGAAGGAAGGGATTTGTTTCCTTTGGCAATGATGCAAGAGGTTACATCATCGGGAAGGGCTTTGTTTCCAATGGGGAAATAAAGTTTGATGATGTCAACCATGTGGAAAATCTCAAGTATAATCTCTTGAGTGTCAGTCAATTGTGTGACAAAGGCCATGTTGCCCTTTTCACAAGCCAGAACTGCAGGATTCTGTCATCCAAAGTTCTGAGTTTGATTGACAAGGTATTGGATGCTCACACTCTCCTGAAGGCCAACAGGACAGGAAGAGTGTATGCCTTAGATCTTTCCAAGAAAATTGATCTCAAAGGCCATCCTTGCCTATTTTCCAAGGCCTCTCCTCAAGAATCTAATCTATGGCATAGAAGGATGGGACATGTTAACTTCAAAAACATGAATCAACTGATACACCATAGTTTAGTAAGGGGACTGCCTATGAAGGAGTTCAAGTGTGAAAACAACTGCACTGCTTGTTTGAAAGGAAAACAGCACAAGGTTTCATTTCCATCTATTGAAGAACCAAAGTCCACTGCCTGCTTACAACTTCTTCACATGGATCTCTTTGGTCCTGTGAGAGTGATGAGCATGGCACAAAAGAAATACTGTCTGGTAATTGTGGATGATTACTCCAGATTTGTATGGACTTTCTTTCTACATTCAAAGGATGAAGCTGCACAGAAGATCATAAACTTTGTGTTGTATGCTGAGAAGCAGTATTCCCTCTCAGTCAAGTGTATTAGAAGTGACAATGGAACAGAATTCAGGAACAATACACTTGATGAGTTCTACCTTTCCAAGGGAATAAAGAGACAGTTTAGTATTCCAAGAACTCCTGAACAGAATGGAGTTGTGGAGAGAAAGAACAGGACCCTCATTGAAGCTGCAAGGTCTATGTTGGCTGATTCTGGACTGCCATTGACCTTTTGGGCTGAAGCTGTCAACACAGCATGCTATGTGCAGAATAGAGTGCTAATAAATCAGAGGTTGATGAAGACTCCATATGAAGTTCTACATCATTTGGCCCCTCTCATTTCATTCTTTAGAGCATTTGGGTGTCCCTGTTTTATTCTCAACACAAAGGATCAGCTCCAGAAATTTGATCCTAAGGTGGATGCAGGGTATTTTGTTGGTTATTCATCAACTTGCAAGGCATACAGAGTCTTCAACTGCAGAACAAAGATGGTTGAAGAGACTTTACATGTCAAGTTCAATGAATCTCCAAAGGACAAGATTCCACAAAGCCCTGTGGAGCTCTTTGATTTGGACATACTGCAATATGTTCCTTATCAATCTCCTGCTGTTGCTCCTGTCAACAGTTCACCACCTGGAGTTACTACTGAAGATGATGATGATAGTAGTAATCACCTCTTCAGGTTTAGTGATCAACTGCCTGAGTCCTCTAAACCTGATGCTCCTGTAGCTCCAGCAGCACCATCCACAACAAATGCTGATGAGATTTCTGCATCCTCAACTTCATTTGAGTTGCCACCATCTTCATGGTTTCAAGAATCTGCATCAACATCTGCTGCTGCTGAAGACCCTACAAACACTTGCACAGATTTGATTGTTTACCAAGAGCTGAAAAATCACCCAATATCTCAAATTCTTGGTGATATCAATGCTGGTGTCTCAACCAGAAGCCAGTTGTCCAATTTCTGCTTCTATGCTCTCTTCATCAGTCAGCTAGAGCCGAAGAACTATCATGTTGCTTTGAGAGACAATGGATGGGTTGAAGCCATGCAGCTTGAGCTTCTTCAGTTCAAGAAACAGCAAGTGTGGGAGCTTGTTCCTCTACCCCCAGGTAAGTGTGCAATAGGCACTAAATGGGTGTTTAGGAATAAAACTGATGAAAATGGGCTAATTGTTAAGAACAAGGCCAGACCGGTTGTGCAGGGGTTTGCACAAGAAGAAGGTATTGATTATGATGAAACCTTTGCCCCTGTAGCCAGACTGGAGGCAATTAGATTGTTTTTAGCCTATGCTGCACTCCACAATCTTAAAGTTTTCCAAATGGATGTCAAAAGTGCTTTTCTATATGGTACAATAAAAGAAGAAGTTTATGTGTGTCAACCACCAGGCTTTGAGGATAATAAGCACCCAGAATGGGTATATAAGCTTGATAAAGCTCTTTATGGGTTGAAACAAGCACCTAGAGCTTGGTATGAGACCTTATCAAACTTTCTTCTACAGAATAATTTCACTAGAGGCTCCATAGATAAAACTTTATTTATTAAGAAGGTGGATCAGCATAAGCTACTTGTTCAAATTTATGTTGATGATATTATATTTGCATCCTCTGATCCCCAATTGTGTGAGGATTTCCAAACCTTAATGCAACAGAAGTTTGAAATGAGTGCAATGGGAGAATTACAGTTCTTTCTAGGTTTGCAAATCAAACAAAAAGCTGATGGAATTTTCATTCATCAGTCTAAATACACAAAAGATCTTTTGAATAAGTTTGATTTACAAACTTGTAAATCTTGTTCTACTCCCATGTGCAACACCACACAATTGGATGTTGATCAGAAAGGTAAAGGTGTTGATGAAACCCTTTACAGATGTATGATTGGTTCCTTGATGTATTTAACAGCTTCTAGACCAGATATTATGTTTGCTACATGTGTTTGTGCTAGATTTCAGGCTGCACCTAAGAAGTCTCATCTGATTGCAGTCAAGAGGATCTTTAGATATCTACAAGGTACACAATCTCTAGGCTTATGGTATTCCACTGGACATTCTTGCAAATTAGTTGCTTTCTCTGATAGTGACTATGCAGGATGTAAGTTGACCAGGAAATCAACTTCTGGTGGATGCCAATTCCTAGGCAACTGTTTGATTTCTTGGCAGAGTAAGAAACAAACATCTGTTGCTACATCCACTGCTGAAGCCGAGTACATTGCTGCTGCAAGTTGTACATCCCAAATACTATGGCTTCAGAATCAACTTTTGGATTATGGCATTACAGAGACTAAGACTCCATTATTAATGGATAGTGCTTCAGCTCTTTGCATTGTCAAAAATCCTGTCCAGCACTCTAGGACCAAACATATAGAAATTAGACATCATTTTATAAGAGATTGTTTTGAAAAGGGTCTAATTAATCCTATGTTTGTGCCTAGTGCTGATGAGCTTGCAGACATTTTTACTAAGCCTTTGGATAGTTCAACTTTCCACAACCTGGTGTTAAGGCTTGGTATGCTGCAGCTAGAATAAGTGACAACTACTGATGATCTCAGTAATTACTGATGATCATTGGTAACCATGTCACATATAAGTACTGATGAGTTATTTTACCCTCAGTAGTTTTTAAAACTACTGAAGGCTAAATGCTTTAAGTACTGTACTTTATCTGTTCTAAACTACTGATGTAGTTACAACTACTGAATCAGTAGAAACAGATTACTGATGTCCTATGAAACAACTGAAAACAGGAAAAAGATTGATGAGTAAGTGTTGAGGACAGTATGAAACAGCTGAAAGGCTATGAATTGACGACAACTACTAATGAGTACTCTCTCTTCAGTAGCTCACAAACTGTGTTTCTTTATAAACAACTGAAGCAATACCATGTCTTCAGTAGTTTCACAACTACTGATGACTAATACCAAGTCTTCAGTTGTTTACAACAACTGACGGCAAAACCACGGTCTTCAGTAGTTTCACAACTACTGATGACTAATACCAAGTCCTCAGTTGTTTCAACATCTGAAGTCCAACTTGTCTTCAGTAGTTTTTAAAACTACTGATGCCTAAATCAGAGACTTCAGTTGTTTCAACGTCTGATAGTAAACACCATGTCTTCAGTTGTTTACAACTGCTGACCACACCAATCGTTTCAAATTTCAAACTTCTGAACGTTAATACCACGTTATCAGTAGCTTCAAATACTGATGACTAACACCAAAACCTTCAGTCGTTTCTAACCCGTACCCTATATATATACCTGTTTCCCTCTTTCAGAGTTTTTCATTCTTTCACGACCTAAAATTTCAAAAGCTCTGAAAACCTTTCACCCTCATTAATGGCGACCATGCAACTCAAGCCTCGACACAACTGTGTCGCGTACCTCACAAAATCGCCCTTCTGGACTAAATTTGATAATGCTATAGATCTTATGGTCCAATCCCCACTGAAAACGGCTTTCCTTTTAAATCCAATCATTTATGGCGATTCGCTACGTCAGTTCTGGATGAATGCGACCGTTAATGGAGAATCTATCCATTCATCTATCAACTCGCATAAGGTGGTCATCTCTACTGCTACCATCCGCCAGACATTACTGTTAGATGATGCTGCCTACCCTGTTGGATATCCTAAGCGCCAACTTGATCTTTCATTTGGACAACATGGATATCAGGGTCATCTTAGTGCTTCAACAATCCTGAAGAAACATTTTCCAGATGCTGAACGATTATTATTTCATATGGTAAATGTTTGCCTGGCTCCGAAGACTTCCTCTTGGGATCAATGTCTTCCAGATGGCAACAGGTATTGTTCTCTATCCTTGAACAAGAACCACTAAACTTTTCTGAAATAATTTTTCTTGAACTCAAGGATATGGCCACAAAACCACTTTCTAACCGTTGGATATTATATCCTCGGTTTATAATGGCCATAATAGAGAATCAGCTTTCTGCTGAGGGACTAGTTGGTCTGGGAGTCCCTGCTTTGGCTGTATTGCCGGAGGTATACTCCCGACACAACACTGACCAAACTCTCAAACAGGCTGCCAAGCTGCGCAAACCCACGCAGCTGGAACCCACAGCCTCCACTTCCACATCCAAAGTCCCCTCCAAACCCACAAAGAAGAAGCCTAAGAAAGCTACTCAGGGAATTGAGTCCCCTGTGGATGCTCCTGCTGCACCAACGCAGGTTATCTCTGCTGGAAATAACCCCCCAGTAGAGACTATGACTCCACCAGCTGAAGCCGCTCAGGTTGCCTCTCCAAAGGAACCTGAAGCAACCTCTCAAAGGGAAGCCACACTGCTGGGATGCTCCTCAGTTGAGGGGATTACCATTGAAGAGCACCACCTGTCCCGGGTGCACACTGCTTCCACACCCTCTCCTGATGCAACCGCTCCTCAAAGCCCTACGATAATGTTGCAAAGGTGCTGACACAGTTGCATTCCTCACCCCCCACCCAGACACCAATCACTACTGGGATAACCTCAACACCTGAGGGGGAGGATCCAATGCTTCTGTCAACCCACAGCACAGGGGTTATCATGTTCATCTTCTAGTGTAGATAAGGAGGTGCGAACTTCTGGTGAGGCTGCCACTGTCTCTGTCTCAGCAAATGACCAGGGTGCAGTTGGTAACATCTCTAAGACCTCACCAGTGGCAACAGCTGATGAAGGACATAGTCCTGAGGCTGGAAGTCCCCAGTACCGAGAACAAGGGGCACATGCTATACTTGATCTACACTCAAGGCATGTTCATTCTGACTCTGTCAGGAGGTCAGGTGATTCAGTATCCACTGATGATGACCTGAGCTTCTTCTATGATGTAGTTGCTCAAAATACCATTCTAGAGGATGAGGTTAGCAGACTCAAAGAGCTGCTGGCCAAGATGTCTCAGGATGCAAGTCCATCTGCCACCACAATACACCCACAGATGGCACCTTCTTCTGAAGGTCCCCTACACACTGAGCCAGTATATATCTCCAAGCCACCAGCCTCTGCTTTCGGCACTGATTCTCAGGAACAGAACCATCCTGATCAATCAGTTGCTACCCTTCAAAAATCCCTACCTCTCATCACTCCCATGATCACAGATATCGTGATCAAAGCCCTTGATGAGAGGCTTCCTACAATAATACAACCCTTGGTGGAGGAGTTGGTGACTAAATCCTTTCTACTGCTCAAACCCTTGCACCCAATGCAACCAAAAAGGGGGAGAGTCAGTTAGTTAAAGGAAAAAGGAAGAGGATAGATGGGGAGAAGGCGAAAGAATCTGAGTTTGTGAAGGGAGCTGAAGTGAATGAAAGTCAAAAAGACTTTCATGTCACATATCAAAAGAGAAAAGGAGAGTCTGAGAAGGAGAAGGAGCTGAAGGATATGGTGAAAGAAGCTGACGCCAACCATAACCGTTCAATGGATAAAATCATTGAGCAGTTGTATAGGCAGGGTTTTGACATCAAACAACTAGACTCCGAGATCAGAAGGATGGAAACAGAGGAGATCAACTCAAGATGGGCTAGCTATGATGCCTTAGAAAGAGAAAGGCTGGAGATAATGATCAGATTTATAGCTAAATACTTGGGAAGATCTCTAATGGAAATAAGGGCCTGGACCAGGGACAACATCTTGGCAATAACCACCAAGATTTGTTCGTCTAAAGAATACTCCAAAGGTTTAGTGATTGAGGTATTGAATGAAGCTGGGGTTGGGAATCGAAAAGAACTGACAAAATTTACCAAAGCCTCCCTTACAGCCAAAATGCTAAAACAGTCTGAAAAGCCTCAATCCTCAAAATCACTATCTCCACAACCCACTAAAACAACTCCTTTACCCTCTAAACCAACCATCCAACCCACAAAACCAAATCCTTTACCCCTAAAACCCACTGCCAGTGATGTACCTAGCCAAAAGAAAAGAAAGGTACTGAGGCCTGATGAAGATGAAGAGGAGGATGAAGACAGACTGCCACTCTCTGCAGTCATTACTTTGCCTAAGGCTAAACCAATGTCCATCACTCCTGCTTCTCAAATGCATGATGTTATGATAAAGATTGAAGAGGAACAGATGCAAAAACATGATGAGGAAATGCTGAAAAGCATTGACAAAGCATATGCTACATCCTCTTCAATGACCCACAAGAAATCACAACAGCTGAAGAAGACCTGATCAGCTGTTCTACAAAGTCTGAAGAATACAACTGCTGAAGTACGTCTGAAGTACTGAAGACAAAGACTGAGACAACAGCTGAAGAACTAAAGTCTGAAGACTTCAACAAGTACTGAAGACAAAGACTGAAGATCAACAGCTGAAAGACAAAGTCTGATGTTCAAGTACTGAAGACATCAGCTGATGTTAACAGCTGATGAGGGCTTCTTCAGTTGTTGTGATGGTTTTTCTTCTTCAGTAGTTTTCTTTTGTTTTCAGTAGTTTGTTTACTTTTCTTTTCAGTACTTGTAAACAACTGAAGAGGTTGTTCTTCAGTTGTTGTAGTGTCAGTAGTTTTATATTTTCAGTAGTTGTAAATAAGATGTTTAACACTTAGGAACATTTGTAAGAAGATGTCAGTTGTTGACATCTTCAGTAGTTGTTAAACATCAGTAGTTATCAAACGGTTACATGTCACTTTCAAGTGACATCAGCCTACGTCACTCTTTCCTTTATAAGGAAGGATGACTCACCTGTAATCGTGCCTTGAGGCCGACAATCTTAATGCAATATCCTTTTGTCGGATATTTCTCTCTCTATAACAAAATTCTCTTATCGTTTTATATCAATTGTTCTTGTTTGAATTTGTCTAATTCTGAGCTATTCGCTGCTATATCTGTTCAATCGATTAAACCAAGGGCTGAGATTCCAACAGTTACAATTTCCTTGATGAATAGATCTGCCAACCTCTCGAATGAATATGTCTCGCGATCGGTAGGAAGTGAGCACTTCTCGTCAGACGGTCGACAATCACCCATATGGCATCGTACCCTTTCGGAGTACGTGGCAACTTCGTTATGAAATCCGTGGTGATGTGCTTCCACTTCCATTCCAGTATATCTAAAGGTTGGATCTTCCCATATGGCTTTTGGTTCTCGGCCTTTACTTGCAAACAAGTAAGGCAATTACTCACATACCCCACCACATCGCGCTTCATACCCGGCCACCAATAATCCTTCTTCATATCTTGATACATTTTTGTCGCACTAGGTTGGATGGAGTATCGAGTTTTGTGGGCTTCATCCATTATCTTCACCCTTAGATCCCCAAAACGAGGAATCTACACTCGTCCAAATCAGGTTTTAACATCGAGTGTGTTTTCACCCAATTCCCAAACCAAACCTCACATTCTTTTAGAGTTTAGATGATCTTCTTTTAATGCCTCATCTTGAAACTCCTTCACTTGCTTCATTACATCAGAGGTCATGATCAGTTGGTATGCTTTCACCTGAATTGGCTCGGGCCTCTCCTTTCGGCTAAGGGCATCAGCCACCACGTTGGCTTTGCCCGGATGGTAATGGATCTCGCAATCATAATCCTTTATAAGCTCCAACCATCTTCTCTGCCTCATGTTCAGATCCTTCTGCTCGAAGAAGTACTTCAAGCTTTTCTGGTCAGTGAAAATGGTGCACTTCGTCCCGTACAGATAGTGCCTCCAAATCTTTAGTGCAAAGACCACGACTGCTAGCTCCAAGTCATGAATGGGATAATTGACCTCATGAACTTTCAACTTTCGGGATGCATAGGCTATAACCTTCCCTCTTTGCATTAACACACACCCCAACCCCGAGTAAGAAGCATCTGAATATACCACCAAATCCTTGGTTCCTTCAGGTAATGACAAGACAGGGGCTTAAGTTAGTCTGGTCTTCAACTCCTCAAAAGCCCTTTCTTGCTCTTCACCCCACATGAACTTTACATCCTTACGAGTCAGCTTAGTCAATGGGGAGGCTATCTTGGAGAAGTCCTGAATGAACCTTCGATAATATCCCACTAACCCCAAGAAACTACGAATCTCAGACGGCGTTGTTGGAGATTTCCTTTGCATTACAGCCTCCACCTTAGCAGGGTCTACCATAATCCCCTTAGGATTTACCACGTGACCTAAGAATTGAACTTCGCGTAACCAGAACGTGCACTTGGAGAATTTGGCGTACAACTTCTCCCTTCTTAAGGTCTCTAACACCTCCCGAATGTGTTCAGCATGCTCTTCTTTGCTCTTCGAGTAGATCAGGATATCATCAATGAACACAATCACTGATCTATCCAACATCGGCCGACACACTCTATTCATCAAGTCCATAAAAGCAACTGGCGCATTGGTCAGACCAAATGACATAACAAGGAATTCATAGTGACCGTAGCGCGTGTGAAAAGCTATTTTAGGGATATCCTGCTCCTTCACCTTCAGCTGATGGTAACCAGATCGAAGATCTATCCTTGTAAACCAACTGGCACTTTGGAGCTGATCAAACAAATCATCAATCCTCGGTAACGGGTATCGGTTCTTCACTGTCAGCTTGTTCAGCTCACGGTAGTTGATGCACATCCTCATGCTACCGTCTTTCTTCTTCACAAACAGGACCGGAGCACCCCAGGGAGAGATACTCGGTCTAATGAACCCCTTATCGAGCAGCTCCTTGCAACTGCTCCATCAGTCTTTCATTTCTGTCGGAGCTAACCGATACGGTGCTTTGGCAACGGGTTGAGCACCGGGTATCAAATCAATTTGGAACTCAATCTCGCGATCCGGTGGCACGCCGGGTAAGTCTTCCAGGAATACGTCCGGAAAGTCGCACACCACTGGCACCTCAGATAATTGTGGTACCGAGTCGTCCACGTCTTTTACGTAGGCCAAGTAGGCACTACATCCACGTCTCATGCACTTCCCTGCCATCGCCATCGAAATCGTCTTCGGGATCGTAGTAACACGATCTCCATATATCGTAACCAAACTCCCATCGGGCGTAACTAATCGAATCATCTTCTTACGACATACAATGTTTGCGTCATAGGTTGCTAACCAAGCCATCCCTAGTACTACATCAAATCCACCTAGGGGTATCACATGCAACTAGCAGCAAACCTATGACCTTCTAGTTCTATGGCACAGTCCTCTATCATAGCAGTAATTCTAGTGGACTTACCAATAGCAATTTCTACATCGAATGGTGCACTGACCTTTCTACTACTAACAGGCAACTTAGCACAAAAAGTAGTGGAAATAAAACTCCTGCTAGCACCGAAATCAAACAATACAGAGGCACAAGTTTGGTTTACTAGAACATACCTGACACAACATCGGGATCCGCTCTGGCTTCCTCCCGGGTCATGGTGTAAGCTCTAGTGCCTGCCCTCTGCCCTCCTTCCTCCGGCTTCTTCTTCTCCGCTCCAGAGATCTCCACCCTCGGCTTCTTACTGTCTCTAGCGATGTGGCCAGGCTGGCCACACCTGAATCATATGTTCATCCCCATCCTGCACTCACCAGTATGCTCCTTTCCACATTTGTCACACCTCCTCAGCCCTGATCTTGACGACACTCCACGGTTGTTCACATTCACCTTCTTGTTGTTTGAAGTAAAACCACCACGTCCAAATCTCTTCCCATTCCTGTTCCTTCCATCCCCACTCGTCCTCTTCACCTCAGCCACCATCACCTCGCGCTCATCATATAATCTACCAGCCAAATCAACCGCCAACCTAAAAGTGCTCAGCCGGGCGGCGATCATATGCCTATGGATATCCGCTGGTAGCCCCTGGATGTATCTTTTAATCTTTTATGATAGTGGTGTCACTTGATCGGGCACCAGCCGCGCCATTTCATTAAATTTAGTGGTGTACTGTTGGTGTGTCATCGTTCCTGCCTCTAGCTGCAAGAAACCTCTTTCTACCCTGTCAGGCCATCCTGTGAGGACAGAATTCCTCAATCACTAACTTCTTCAGTTCAGGCCATCCCATTCTCCCAATGGCCCTGCTACCCTCGGCTTGGACAATGTTGTCCCACCAGCACAAAGCCGAGTCCACAAAAGAGTGGGTAGCGAATTTCACCTTCTGATCTTCACGGCACTCACTGATATCGAGGACAGCCTCCATTTCCCTCACCTACTGGTGAGCAGCTGCAGCAGTGCCGTTTCCATCGAAAGTAGGGGGCTTGCATCTCATAAACACCCCATAGTTACAGCCTCGTGCCGCCTCCGGCGCAGGCTCTTCTTCTTCCTCTTCCTCATCAGAGAGAACCGTTTCCGGCTCTGGTTACTCCCGTCCTCCCGAGGACCTATTTCTCTCCTTTCTTTCCCCTTCCCGTACCGCCTTGATAACTTTGGTCACTACAGATGGTAAGATTTTCTGCATGACCTGATGAGCTTCTTTCTCGACTCTGGGCCTCCCTCTCTTGGGTCGCGAAGCAGCACCGTGACCTCCACCATAAGAGGCTTTCGAAGATCTACCACCAGCCATCCTCTAAACGCACATTATAAGATTCAAACACTAACGCGGTCATTCAAGGTAATAGCTCAGTTTATGTCAAGTATAGTAAGTCCCTAATTACAGTGGCCAGTTGTGATTAGCCACTTACTTTACTCTTCATACCCCAAGCATTTCCTATCCAGACCTAATCAGTATCTAAATCTACTAAAGCACATAAATCAAATAGTATGCGCACATAATACCGGCTATCATTACGAAAATACCTGATGGCACGTAGCTACTCGGGCTGACATCCCTCCATCTGTCCTATTTTCAGTTTAAGTTTAGGTTTTAAAATTTTATTTAACCCAATTCTCTTAAACTTTGGCTCTGATACCAACTTGCAACGCCCCGTTCCAGGAGACCTCACAGTTGGTCAATCACAGTAGTTAAAACATTAAACATTATCAACTGAATAATTTGCAACACCCCATTCCCGCAGCGGGAATAATTTATCAAAAACCATTCATTTCATTTATAACACTGTTGTTGAGCAATACATTGTCGTTTAACTATTTAAAAAAAGGGTTGTTTTACTGCATTACAAAACAACAGCAACATAAAATACGAATGGATGTCAGTCTTTTCCTGTCGAGTAGCTTCACCCTCGTGCCATCCTCAGCAATAGTTACCTGCCAACTGAAAATGTATAAAAGTTAGCGTTGCTGAGTGAGTTCTAGTTTTAAAGTAATAAAATACTTTCTATATGTTGTATATGAAAATACTCTTTCTATAAAATACAACTCTTTACTGTATATGCGAGCATGCATTAACTATATGAACTGTTAATGTTCGTTCTCTTTACTGTATGTCTTGTATGTTCTGTAAACTTTTATTTTTATCTTTCACTTTCTGTATGGACCAATGAGCAATACCCCAACTGTATGCGCGATAGAAAACGGGTGATGGGCCATCTATATCCCTCGAAAGGGTCATTTGTATCCCTCGAAAGGGTCATTTGTATCCCTCGAAAGGGTCAACTATATCCCTCGAAAGGATCAACTGTATCCCTCGAAAGGGTCAACTATATCCCTCGAAACGTTCAACTATATCCCTTGAAAGGGTCAACTGTATCCCTCGAAAGGGTCAACTGTATCCCTCGAAAGGTCAACTGTATCCCTCGAAAGGGTTCTGTGTACTGTATACAAGGCCGACCCAATCACCCAGGACACGCTACAAAGGTCCTGCCAATCTCAATTGATTGGCCCTGTGTGCATAATAGGGTAGCTAACCCGCAACACAGTTGAGCTAACGACAACATGGTCGTGTACCTCCTGTAAGCTTGCAAGAGTTTTTAACATTTTTATTAATGTTCCTCTTCTTTTCTTTATTGCTCTTTCTCTTTATTATTACAATATACTGTACGTAACGATAATAAACATACCACGTAAAGTCACATACTATAAGTAATAATAATGATAATAGAAATAATAATAATAATAAGGAACAATCATAATCATGCATGGAACATCATTATAAATAAGCCCTAGTCAATCCTCGGACAAAACCCTAAAAGCACAAACTCCCAGAAAATTCTGTAAAAATTTCTAAGTGCTTAGGCGCTTTGGCACTATTTGGGCGCATGAGCCCTGTTTGGGCGTTTCATCACTATATAGGCGCATCAGCCAACACTTAATCATTTATCACTTAGGTGCATGAACTATTCAGGCGCATGGGCACTATTCAGGCGTATGAAGACTTAGGCGCATGGGCCTCTTGGGCGCATGGGCACTATTGGGGCGCATGGCTCTACACTTAGTCATCCGACTAATATTTCTAGGCGCATGGACCACTGTTCAGGCGCATGGGCTATACTTAAACATTTCTAAGGCAATCTTAGGCGTATGGGCTACTGTTCAGGCGTATTGATTACACTTAAATCCTTCAAAGGCATTTTCAGGCGCATGAGCCTTATCTAGGCGCATGGACCTTCTGTGTAACATGTTTTTAGTATGTTTTCAAACCCAATCATCAAACCCATTTATTCTAAGCTTAATATGGCTATTCTAAACATGAATAACCTATAAGCATTCAAGAATTAACATCCAACATGCATATTACATTCGGGTAAACATACATAAGCTTTGAAAATCATTTTAATACATTTTAAGCCATAAAAAGAGTTTAAAACAAGTAAAAACCGGGGTCTATAACTCACCTGATGCAACTTGTGGGTTTCTTCCTTTCTAACCCGCTTGCAAATGAGTTCAAACACCTAAAAACAACACCAAACACACACACCCGAGCACATACACAAACACATAAGTACATAAGCATATAACCGGGATAAAACCTGTCATAAACACTTAAAAACCACGAATTCTTATCTTGAATTCGATTTCTCTTCTTCTTCGTTTCTTCAGCCGAGAGTTCCTCTACTCTCTCTCTCTCGAAAACCGAAAGAAAATGGTGATGTGAAGGAAGGGTGGGCGGCCATGCCCACCTTTACACCAACTATTCAAAGATTTGTCATTTTGGACACTTTTAGTCCCTCCACTTGGACTTTATTTATTTTCTTTCTTTTATTCTTCATTTCTTGTCTTTTTAAAATAACCGGGTGTTACAAACAATAACGATGGCGATGGCGATGGCGATGGCGATGGCGATGGCGATGGCGATGGCGATGGCGATGGCGATGGCGATGGCGATGGCGATGGCGATGGCGATGGCGATGGCGATGGCGATGGCGATGGCGAGGGCGATGGCGTTGGCGATGGCGATGGCGATGGCGATGGCGATGGCGATGGCGATGGCGATGGCGATGGCGATGGCGATGGCGATGGCGATGGCGATGGCGATAGCGATGGCGAGGGCGATGGCGAGGGCGATGGGGATGGCGATGGCGATGGCGATGGCGATGGCGATGGCGATCGCAATGGGGATGGCGAGGGCGAGGCGATGGCGAGGGCGAGGGCGATGGCGATGGCGATGGCGATGGCGAGGGCGATGGCGACGGCGATGGCGACGGCGATGGCGATGGCGATGGCGATGGCGATGGAGAGGGCGATGGCGAAGGCGAGGGCGATGGCGATGGCGAGGGCGATGGCGATGGCGAAGGCGATCGCGAGGGCGATGGCGATCGCGAGGGCGATTGCGAGGGCGATCGCGAGGGCGATGGCGATGGCGAGGGCGATCGCGAGGGTGATCGCGAGGGCGATGGCGATCGCGATGGCGATCGCGAGGGCGAGGGCGATGGCGATGGCGAGGGCGATGGCGAGGGCGATGTCGAGGGCGACGGCGACGGCGACGGCGACGGCGACGGCGAGGGCGAGGGCGACGGCGATGGCGATGGCGATGGCGATGGCGAGGGCGACGGCGAGGGCGAGGGCGACGGCGAGGGCGACGACGACGGCGACGGCTACGGCGATGGCGACGGCGACGGCGATGTCGATGGCGATGTCGATGGCGATGTCGATGGCGATGGCGAGGGCGATGGCGAGGGCGACGGCGACGGCGACGGCGATGGCGATGGCGATGGCGATGGCGTCGGCGACGGCGAGGGCGACGGCGATGGCGATGGCGAGGGTGATGGCGTTGGCGATGGCGATGGCGAGGGCGATGGCGATGGCGATGGTGAGGGCGAGGGCGATGGCGATGGCGATGGCGAGGGCGATGGCGAGGGCGAGGGCGAGGGCGAGGGCGATGGCGAGGCGATGGCGATGGCGATGGCGATGGCCATGGCGATGGCGATGGCGATGGCGATGGCGATGGCGATGGCGATCGCGAGGGCGATGGCGAGGGCGATGGCGATGGCGATGGCGATGGCCATGGCGATGGCGAGGGCGAGGGCGATCGTGAGGGCGATAGTGAGGGCGATGGCGATCGCGAGGGCGAGGGAGATGGCGAGGGCGATGGCGATGGCGATGGCGAGGGAGATGGCGAGGGCGATGGTGAGGGCGATGGCGAGGGCGATGGCGAGGGCGATGGCGAGGGCGATGGCGATGGCGAGGGCGATCGCGATGGCGATCGCGAGGGCGATGGCGACGGCGAGGGCGACGGCGAGGGCGACGTCGAGGGCGACGGCGACGGCGACGGCGACGGCGAGGGCGACGGCGACGGCGACGGCGACGGCGACGGCGACGGCGAGGGCGACGGCGACGGCGACGGCGAGGGCGACGGCGACGGCGAGGGCGAGGGCGAGGCGCCGTCGACGGCGAGGGCGAGGGCGACGGCGACGGCGACGGCGACGGCGACGGCGACGGCGACGGCGACGGCGACGGCGACGGCGATGTCGATGGCGATGTCGATGGCGATGGCGAGGGCGATGGCGAGGGCGACGGCGACGGCGACGGCGACGGTGACGGCGACGGCGAGGGTGACGGCGGCGGCGAGGGCGATGGCGATGGCGATGGCGATCGCAATGGTGAGGGCGATGGCGATCGCAATGGTGAGGGCGATCGCGAGGGCAACCGTAATCGTATCCTTAACCGTAACGTCAACCGTAACGGGAACTGTAACGGCAAGGGAACCGTAACGGGAACCGGAACGGGAACGGAACCGTAACGGGAACCGGAACCGTAACGGAACCGGAACCGTAACGGGAACCGTAACCGTAAAGGGAACCGGAACCGTAACCGTAACGCCGACGGAGAACGGGAACGGCGACGGCGAACGGAAACGGCGACGGGAACGGCGACGGGAACGGCGACGGGGACGGGAACGGCGATGGAGACGACGACGACGATGGCGGTATGGCGATGGCGGTATGGCGATGGCGGTAGCGATGGCGGTAACGATGGCGGTGGCAGTGGCGGTGGCGGTGACGGTGACGGGGACGTTGACGGCTACGTCGACGACGACGGTGACGACGACGACGACGACGATGACACTCTTGGACCTAACTGTAGAGATTAATGAAGAGGCTGATGCAACCTAAACATCTTTAGTCTTTCCTGCATGTGCTTCGGAATTTTCACATGTGCAACAGAAATACTCTAAGTGTGAAAACTTCCGAAGCCAAGACCAATATCTTCCAAAGCCAAAGATGAAGTCTTCCAAAGCCTCAGAGACAAAGTCTTCCGAAGCTTCAAGTTCATGAAGACAGATTTCTTCCGAAGACTTTTAGTAACATGCTTTATCTGATGTACTGTTCCATAAAGCTGGACACCTTTCCGCTGCAACTCTGCAGGTCACCAACTAACATGGTTTGGTGAAAAGGTCCATGCTTTTGGTAACTATACATTGAGGTCTTAAGTCTGTAACTTTCTACTTTATGTACTTTATCCTTTTTGTAATAGATAAGGATGTGAGCTATGGCATGTCATAGTCACTAGTCAAAAGGCAATCTGCCTTTCGACTCTACAATTGATTTTGTGTGTGTCTAGTCAATTGTATCCAGCTGGCTTTCAAAGTATAGCCGGCTGTAGGATGTTGTATAAGTATCTCATGTTCTTGTATCTTTTGAATATGCTTCTGTAACACTTGTAATAGAACATAGAGAAGGCAATATATTGCATTCTTGAAAACCAAACACTTGTGTTCTTTGTGTTCTGTCTCATATATTACTTGTGTTCTTAGTGTCACCACTTGGTTAATCCAGTTTATTGTTTGATCTAAGTTTAGTTTATCTGCTCTTTGTTTTGTTGTGTTGTAACTCTTCACCCTTCAACGATCCTGCATTTGGTATCAGAGCATTTCAGGCTCTTGATATAAGATCTCACCATCTTTAGATCCCTCACACACACAAATACTAAACTTTTCAAATGGCAGCCATTTCCAAAACTGATATGGAAACTGGAACCATGAACAAGTCCCCACTGATCACTCTTGATGAGTTTGACACCTGGTGTTTAAGAATGGAAGGTTTCATCAGGTCTCTTGATTCAAGAATGAGGGAGTCTATTGAGAATGGACCTTTCATACCCATCACACCTTCTGCTACTGGTGCTGGTATGATCCCCAAAGATGTGGCTAACTACTCTGATGAAGATAGGAAGAGAGTAGAGATAGACAGAAAAGCCATGACAGCTCTTCAAACTGCCCTTCCAAACTCTGTGTACAGAGGTTTCAAGAAGTGCAAAACAGCCAAGCAGCTGTGGGATGCACTGAAACTGATGTATAAGGGTTCTTCTGAAGCCAAGGAGAACAAGAAGGATCTCCTAAAGCAGCAGTTTGAAAACTTCAGCTTCAAAACAGGTGAAACCATGACTCAGCAGTACTTCAAGTATGTTGAGATTGTGGATACCCTAATGGATGGAGGAGTTTCTCTTGAAAACAGAGACATTGTAAAGAAGTTCCTGTCCTCACTTCCTAGGCAATGGACACACTACTATGTGGTGATCAAGAGAACTGAAAATCTCAAAACTCTTACTCTGATAGAGTTATATGGGATTCTCAGTGGCTACCAGATGGATATGAACATGCAAGGTTTATCTAGCAACTCCAACAATCAAATGGGTTCAGCCCTACATGTGGTTGAAAGGGATAGCATAGAACCCAAACATCATCTCTTATGCTACCCTGACAACTCACCCAAGGTTCCTTTCATCACCTTCCCAGAGACACCAAATGAGAACTACACTCAAGGAAGCCCATTCCAAGAGACAAGCTCTTCTCAAGCTTTTGTGTCTTCTGATGAAAGTTGTGGCAACTCTCTTTTCACTCTTGAAGACCTGGACTGTATCCATCCAGATGATCTGGAATACATAGAAATAGTCCAGCAGATGGCTTTTCTCACTCACAAAGTCAAGAAGTTCTACAAGAAGACTGGAAGGAAGTTTCCAAGCAATGCAACCAGTGGAAAGTTTGGACTGGACAAAGGCAAAGTCAAGTGTTACAACTATAACCTGATGGGCCACTTTGCCATAGAGTGTAAGGCACCTAGAACAAATGGTGGCCAAACACAATCCAGACCAAACTACACTGACAAAGCTCTCCATAATGAGAAGTCAAAGCAGCAAGCTGTTGTTGCTGTTGAAGAAGGAGGCTTTGACTAGAGCTTTCAGGTTGAAGATGCCTCTCCAAACCAAGCACTGATGGCAGATCATGATGAAGCCAAGGTATTGGAACATCTCTATACTCCTGAATGCATTGCTAAAGTTAACAGGTACAGGTCCTATAACTTGGAACTGAGATCTGATATTGAGTCCTTAAACATTTTAAAATCTGATTTTAGAAAGTCTAAAAATGATTATAAGCTGAAAATAGAGGACTTAGAGAAAACCATTTCAGTTCTAAAACATGAACACACAGATTTTAGGACTAAAATTAAAGATCTTATAACCAAGTTAACTGAGTGCCAGGCTGAGCTTGTAATCAGCAAAGCCAGGGCAGAAAAGAGTGTTCTTGAAGAAGAGACCTTCAAGAACATGATATCCTCATCCCTGCACAACAAAGTGTGCAATCAAAATAGACAGGGACTGGGATCCAATGAGATAGCTCCTCCACACACAATCTTGTCAGTAAGATCTCCTAGGTGTGGAACTTGTGAAGATGAGCTTCCTCTCATAGATCCTATGAGTGAGGAGGATGAAGAAGAGATAATGAAGAAGCCCTCTACAAAGAGTGAAGAGGAGGATTCCAAGAAGGACCATTATCCTTCTGAGGAGAAAGTGAAGACTATGATACCAAGTCCATGAAAAAGAACTTGATCAGAAAGAGCAAGGAAAGGCAAGGAAGGCTCAAGAGATCAAGGCTACTTTCGATCTAAGCATAAACAAGTTTTTATTTCTGCAGGGTTTAAAGTGGTAGGGACTAAAGACATCAACCAAAACTCTGCTAAGAGTTCTGGTTCTTGCTTAACTCATCTCAGCAGCAAGAAGAAGACTGATCTGCTGTGTGCCACTGCTGCACAGCCTGGTCCATCAAACTCCAAGCATAGTTCTCAGCCCAAGAGGATTGTCTCAGCATCTGCAAAGATGAAGGTGGAGAAGGAAGTGACCAAAGACAGTCTTACTCTCAAGACAAGGCTCTTGTAAAGAAGAAAATGAATTGTGTTATGTGTGACAGCACCACTCATATTGCAAAGGATTGTCCCTTCAATCCTAAAGGTACTATCCATATGGCCAAAACAAAGGCTTCAAAGAGTTCTAAGAAGATTCAGGCTTCGGAAGGAAAACAAGTTTCCTTCGTAAGTTCCAAATCTAACAAGAAGGGAAGTGGAAAACTCTCTTCGGAAGAATATTTAGTCTCGGAAGAAAGGAGTTCTTCCGAAGCACTGAAGTCTGCTGCAGTGTTTGCAGAATCTTCCGAAGGTTCAGTCATCAAAACTTCTAAAGCTCCAAAAGCTTCTAAAGTTTTGAAGGTCAAGTCCAAGACTCCAAAGGTGGTGTGGACGTCTAAGAAAGACCAAGTGACTGAAATTTCTCCATCAAAAACAGCTCAAGATCCTCTTAGTACAACCATAGGATCTATTACTGTTAAATTACCTTCTGCAAGTGAGCCCAAGACAAGCAAGGCTTGGGTTTCCAGATGTAACTAATCATTCTCTTTTGTGCAGGGACAGCTGAAGACAGACGGAAAGGTCTGGATCATAGACAGTGGCTGCTCCAGGCACATGACTGGTAATAGGTCACTACTCCAGAACTTTGAAAGGATTGATGGAGGACCTGTTGCTTTTAGAGGAGATGAAGGTGGTTACATTTCTGGTAGGGGCAAGTTCACAAATGGTAAGCTCAACATAGAAAAGGTAAACTTTGTAAAGGAGCTTGGATACAATCTTCTGAGCGTATCTCAATTTTGTGATCAAAGTCATAACATACTCTTTACTGAGCATGAGTGCATTGTTCTTAAGCCTGGTGTGGTCATTCCTCATGAGCATATCCTGCTTAGAGCCCCCAGGAAAGGAAACATGTACAAGATGGATTTGCAAGAAACCTCTCCCTCTGGAGAAGTTTCATGCTTTCTGTCTAAAGCCAATAGTGATGAGTCTTTCCTATGGCATAAAAGAATGTGCCATGTAAACTTTAAGAACATGAATAAGTTAATTAAGCATGACTTGGTAACTGGAATGCCAAAGAAGGAGTTTACAAGTGATGACCATTGTGTTGCATGCCTGAAAGGGAAGCAACATAAGGTATCTCACAAGCCTAAGGAAAAGAACTCAATCACTACTCCTTTACACTTGTTACATATGGATCTCTTTGGCCCCACTAGTGTAATGAGTTTAGGAAGGACCTTATACTGTCTAGTGATCACAGATAACTTTACAAGATTCACTTGGGTTTTCTTCCTTAGAACTAAGGATGAGACTCCTAAGATTCTGAAGAATTTCATCTTAAATATTGAGAATCAATCTGATCACAAGGTCAAGGAACCAATTAAGAACCATATCCTTGACACATTCTGTGATGAAAAGGGTATTACAAAACAATTTAGTGCTCCGAGGACTCCTCAGCAAAACGGTGTTGCTGAGAGGAGAAACAGGACACTGATTGAAGCTGCAAGAACCATGTTGTCTGACTCTAAACTGCCCATCACCTTCTGGCCAGAGGCAGTCACACTGCCTGCTATGTGCAGAACAGAGTTTTAGTAGTTAAGACTCATGGCAAGACTCCTTATGAACTTTGGCACAAGAGGAGACCCTTCATTGGTTTTCTCAGGTCATTTGGATGTCCTTGCACCATCTTGAATACCAAAGATCAAATTGCCAAGTTTGCTGAGAAATCAGATGATGGACACTTTATTGGATACTCTTCCTAAGCTAAGGCTTATAGAGTATACAATCTCAGAACTAAAATTGTTGAGGAGTCAGCCAATGTGACTTTCAATGAACACACACCTTGTGTTACTGGTTCTGGTCCGGATTGGCTGTTTGATCTTGATTTGGTTACCAACTATTTTAACAATCTTGTGAGAATGTTTCAGGATCTTCAGAAAATTTGAATACAGATGATCCTGATCTAAGATTTGAGCTAGGAAGATCTTCAAGACACATATCTTCAGCTTCAGTTGGAACCACTTCTGCAAATGAGGTTTCTATCAGCCCTACAATGACAAATTCGGCTGATACATCTGGTATGCCTTCAAATTCCAGCTCAGAGGCTCTACAACCAGATAAGAACACCTCAACTATGGAAGACAACAATGGTGATGGTGACAGTGACCAAGAATTTCTTGATGCCACTAACCACACCGTGCATGAGAACATCAATGATGTCACACACTGCTTGGATCAAGTTTCACTTGAAAAGTGTGTTGATGTGGTGGGAGAAACATCTATGCCAGATCTAAATTTCTCAAATTTAGATCTTTCTCAACAACTTGCTGTGATCCCTTAGCTTAGGATCCACAAGTCTCACCCTACCACAAACATCATTGGAGATGTTATCTCAGGGGTAAAGACAAGAGGACAAACCCATGAAGCAAATGTTTGTCTTCACTCTTGTTTTCTATCCCAGATAGAGCCAAAGAAAGTTGATGAAGCTCTAAAGGATGGAAGTTGGGTTGAAGTTATGCAACAAGAGCTGCTTCAATTCAAAAGGCAGAAAGTTTGGAACCTTTGTCCTCTTCCTTCTGGGAAGACTACCATTGGAACCAAATGGGTGTTTAGAAACAAGAAATATGATAGAGGCATCATCATTAAGAACAAAGCTAGACTGGTTGTTCAAGGATACACACAAGAAGAAGGGATTGACTACACTGATGTCTTTGCTCCAGTGGCAAGATTAGAAGCTGTTAGGATATTCTTGGCATTTTCTGCATCCAAGAACTTCAAGGTTTTTCAACTTGATGTGAAGTGTGCCTTTTTGTATGGAGTGATAGATGAAGAGGTTTATGTCAAACAGCCACCTGGTTTTGTAGATCCTGATCATCCTGATCATGTCTGAAAGCTTGATAGAGCTCTTTATGGGCTGCATTAGGCATCCAGGAAGTGGTATGAGACACTGTCTAAGTATCTCTGTAAACATGGATACAGGAGGGGTACTATAGATGGAACCCTCTTCATCAAAGGACAAGGAAAAGACATATTGCTAGTTCAGGTATATGTGGATGACATCATCTTTGGTTCAACTAATCCAAAGCTCTGCAAAGACTTTAAGAAGCTAATGAAAGACTCAAGGAGACTCCCATTCACATAGACAACAACAGTGCTATCTCAATCGCAGAAAACCCTGTGCAGCACTCAAGGACAAAGCACATCAATATCAGGTATCATTTAATAAGAGATAACTATGAAAAGGGATTGATTAAACTAGTCAAGGTTCACACAGATGAACAATATGCTGATCTGTTTACAAAGGCTTTTGATGAACAGAGATTTAAATATCTTATATCAGCTATTGGGATGATAAACCTTGAGTAAGCTTTTCTTAAAACTAATTCTTATTATTTCTTAAAATATGTGTGTCCTAAGTTGTCTAGTTCATCACTTTCATAAGCTCATGTTTTCTTTGGCTGAAAATTTCTTTTTGAAGACTTTCCTTAGATTTTTTAAAATTTCTGATACTTCGGAAGTTTTGTTTTTAACTTCGGAAGTAAATCATGCCTTCAAATTAAATAACTGTCTAAGAAGTTTACCTTCGAAAGATTTTTCAAAATTTATCTTCCGAAGCTTAAATATTTGTCTCAGACACTTACTAAATTTTAAGGACCATTTACTTCCGAAGCAAAATTAACTCTCGGAAGCTTTGTCTGTTTACACACAAGCACTCAAGCTTTAATTTTTCTTCCGAAGCAAAATTTTCAAACCTCTCAGAAAATTCTTCCGAAGTCATTTTAGCTTCAAAAGCTTTTTAATTTAAACTTCCGAAGATAATTAACCTTCGGAAGCTTTTTGATTTCCAAGAAAACTACTTTTTGAGCAAAAAGTAAACTACTTTTTCAGAGGTGGGACCGACATCCGGATTTCAAAGTTTATCCTCTTTCATTAAACTTTATCTGAAATCCCTCTCACATATAAACACAATGGTTTCCCCCTCTTTCTATCATCTGTTCTTCCTCCAAACCTAAAAACCCAAATTTCTCTCTGAATTTCTTTCTTTCTTCCTCCTTCGTTCTTAAGCTACTTCAAAATGGCCAACCTTGCTCACAGAAATGATCCCAACTTTACCATGCAGCTACACAGATAACACAATCAAATTGCTCTGTTACCCTCTGAGAAAGATCCTCATTTCTCAGAGGTTTGCCGTTTCTTGTCTCTGTCGAACTACTTCACCTCCCTCACCATTGATCCTCCACTCTATGAGGATCAGTTGCTTGAATTCTGGAAGACCTGCCAAGAGGTCATTATGGATGGGGAGAAGGCACTGTCTGCCACAGTGCAGGGGAGAACAATCTTCATCACTCCGGCCATCATCAACAGATATCTTCAGCTGGATGATGAAGAAGGTGAGGTGTTCTTCCCAAAGGAAGCTGTTAATCATTCCTTTGAGCAGATGGGGTATGAGGAAGATTTCTCTGTAAAGACCTTCGGGAAAGGGAAGGTCTCATCCCAATGGAGATTCCTGCTCCATGTGGTCATCCACAGCTTATCAAACAAGCATGGTGGATGCGACCAGATTCCTGAAGATCTCTCTTTCATAGTCCATGGAATGGTTCAAGGGGTCAAATTCAGGTACTCTCAGTTTGTTTATATAATTTTTCTTGCTAATTTAGACTCCTTAGAATATTACATGTTTCCTAGATATGTCCAATACATTCTTAACTGTGAACTGGGCTCACAGTTAAGGGAAACAGGTAACATTCTTAAATTGGGATAGATGAAGCCCGACATCTTTAAAATATTGAGAAAGTCCACTGTTGGATTCTCTGGGGTAGAAACAGCCCTAGTCCTAAAAATGTTAGAGCTCATTGCTCAAGGTGACAACCTAGCAGCACAAGCTAGTGTTGAACCCATACCTGTTACTTCCCAACCACCCACACAGCCTCAAATATCCATCACCTAGCAAAAAAAATACAAATGAACCCCTGCTCAGACTATTCAGTCTGTGGAGGTCCCCATATACTCACCCATACAGGAAGAAATGGACACTAGAGCTCCCATTTCTCCTGAGGAGCAGACCACTCCTATCTCTTCAAGAATCAGTGCTAAGGTTCCTCATGCTCAGCCTGATGAGCTCATTAGACCTACTGCCTTCAGCCATCACTCTGAGTCTCAACACTCAAGTGATCAACCTTCTGGGGACCGTTACCATCCCCAGCCTATAGATCTTAACCAACCCATTCCCAACCTTGACTTCTATACTGATGAAGATATAGATTTCAGTGAGTATAATGAATCTCTCTTCTTTCCCTTTACTCAAAGAGAGATGAGTACTACTGAGTCTCCTACATCTATCCCATATCAGTCACCTACAACTAGGTGGACACTACTGAACCTATTCAGGATGTCCATATGGAAGAGGCTCTCACTTCTGAAAATGATTACATCATTAAGACCTCAACCATGGCAACTCAGCCCACTGACATCTCAACTAAGACTGCCAGTGAGCAGAGGAAATCCAGTAGCCAAGAACTTAGAATTGGTCATGAGAGAAAGGACTCTGGTCCAATCTTCTCCACCCCCAATGATTCTTCTAATGAAGATGAGGGGGATCTGAGACTAAAAGTGCAAAAACTGTCTAAAACATGCACTTACCTAGTCTCAAAGGTCAGTCACCTTGAATCTCAGGTGACTACCTTACAAAACAGGATCAATGATCAGCAACTTGAGATTTCATATCTTAAGGAAAAACTAGCTGGGAGACCCTTAAGGAGAACTCAACCAGGAACACAAGAACCTATGGATGTGATTGACCTATCCTCCAGCTCACCTATACAAGTGGGTGATGCTACCAAAAAGGGGGAGAAAGTCATTCTAGCCACAAAACCTGGGAGTTCCTCCGAGAGAATGGACATTGAGGACTCACCATCCTCACTTGCAACTGTGCATTCTCAGCAACCTCCTCTAGTTCACATTGATGTGGACTACACAGACTCCTTCATACAGAGTATGTTTGAGGATGGGATACCAAGGGCTATGTCACCTTCATCATCCTTCAATCACATTATTGGGTGGAGGTATGACAACAACAGGAAAGCCCTCATTATCATAAGAGTTCAAGGACAGCAAGAAGTCTTTAAATTTCAGAACTTGGATTACTATGAAGGTCTGGATCTAGTCAACATGCCACTTGTCAACCCAAGCCAATCAAGATAAGCTGACAGACTGGCTAAAAGAATCCAAGACAGGATCATTGCAGAGTTCAGTCTAAGAAGGAGACTAAGGCAATCAGGCAATGTCATCGGTCAACTGGATGTTGAGGCAGACCCTAAGATTAGCTTCATAGGGGAAACATTGACTGAAGGCCCAGTGACAGAACCTGAGAGCCCTATCTTATCATCTCCAATGCTACAGAGATCCATATTCCTTCTGAGACACCTGCTGGTGAATGTGCTTCTCAACCTCTCTCTGGCCTGAGCTCAGATGCTACAACGAGCAATGAGGCCAAAGCTCTCTCCACCCTGAGTCACAAAGGTCTGAGAGTGACAAAGGAAAAGAAAGATGACATCTGAGGAGATTGAGGAGGAGGAGAGAGAGAGAGAGGAAAGGGGCTAAGGGGGAAAGTTCCTCTACTGAGTCTCCAAGACTCATGGAGTCTGCAATCAGGGTTGCCCCTAGACCAGATACTCAGAATGATGAGTTAAGGGCAGTCAGGATCAACTATCTGCAGACTCGAAACTATGACATAGATAATGTCATCTCTCTCCCCTTGGATGAATTGATGAGCTGGTTGATCTGGAAAGGTCAAGAGAGAAGAAGGAGGCAGAAGATGCAGAACTCCTAGTACAGTCAAAGAGAGAGAAGAAGAAAAAGACTGTACAAAAGTATGCCTACCCTCTCACCAGTTCAAGAAATTCCTGAACAAGAGGATGTCGTTCAACAAGAACCTCAGGTAGATAAGGAAGAAGACAAATCAAGATGATTAACTACCTGATGCCACAGGCCTCTATCAGGCGATGCACTCCTTCCCTTACCTTATGACTATATTGAGTTTGAGTACTTAAACAACTTGAGCTTGAGTTAGTCAAGGAAAGAAAGATACAAAAAAAGCTGAAGGAAGAAGCTGCAAAGTCAAGAGCCATCATCCAAAAGAGCATGAAGAAGTCTGCTGATAGGCAAGGGGATGAGCTTCTTGAAGCTGTATGGATTCTCCAGAAGGGGACTTGGACCCATGTCTCTATCGACTATGGATGAGCATATTAGGGTAATCAGCAGAAGATTAAGAGTGGAGAGCTCACTGACTTACACTCCACTCCAAGTCAGGCCCCACCTGAAGTGGAGGTTAAGGTTGAACAAACAGAACACACAACCTGGACCTCCTGCTAATGCTCAGCAAGCTTCATCTTCTGATCCACAACAGGGTCAACCACCTTCTCCATCTGAACCTGAGAGAGAGAAGTCCCAACTGAGAAAGACAGTGAAGATCAATCTGGTGCTGCAGGCCAATCTTCTCAGTTAAAATTTGAAAGAGAAGGAAAAAGATGGCTTCTAAACCAATGTCTAAGAAGAAGAAGAAGCCTGAATTCCCTTCTGAACCTCAGGATGAATCAGAACAGCCTGAGGATGTGCAGCCAGAGGAAGCTCAATCAACTCCAACTTCAGTAGCTCCTCTAGCATCAGGAAGACCCATCTTGTCTTGGACATACACCACAAATCCAGAAAGGTGGCATGTTATTAGAGATCAAGGCATTGAAGACATCTATGCATGGAAAGATATGTTTCAGTTGCCTCTGCATGATCTCTTTGACATGAGAAGACGCTTTGACAGCCTGAAGGATCCTGATCATCTTATGAAAAAGGAATTGTGATCATCCTAATGAGGACTGTTAATATCTGAAGTTTTCTAAATGTTTTGGTAGCATCAGCCTAGGGGAAGTTTGTAGAGATTAATGAAGAGGCTGATGCAACCTAAACATCTTTAGTCTTTCCTGCATGTTGCACAAGTGCATTGAAGTGGAATGCTTCGAAAGTTTCACATGTGCAACAGAATTACTCTAAGTGTGAAATCTTCCGAAGCCAAGACCAACATCTTCGAAGCCACAGATGAAGTCTTCCGAAGCCTCAGAGACAAAGTCTTTCGAAGCTTCAAGTTCATGAAGACAGATTTCTTCTGAAGACTTTTAGTAACATGCTTTATCTGATGTACTGTTCCATAAAGTTTGACACCTTTCCTGTGACATCCGTCACCTCAAGGTCCGTCGAACGACATAAATAACATGGAAATATTTTAAATAAATCTTCCTTTTCTTCATGAACTCCTGCTTTACGGAATCATGTCTGTTTATTTTTCCTTGTGCCTGTACTTCCTTCGAGAACGTGTGTTAAGCATAAAACTTTTATAAATCTCATCACCATTACCACCAAATATATCATTTTTTTTAATTCGATCATTGTCATTAATAAAACCATTTTAGGCTATCAAATGCCATTAAACACGCTTTTAACCGTAATATAACGAACATTTTAAGATCGTAATCAACCGAAACAAATTTTTGGGAAACTCGAGGGTTAAGTGCAGGGACTAAACTTGTAATTTTGCAAACTTGGGCTGGGTATATAAACCCCATTCCCAGCCATTTCTCCTCATCTTCATCTTCTTCACCTTCAACCTTTTCTCCACTTTTTCTCTTGATTTAGCACCAAAAATCGTCACGTTTGTCGCGTTTTCACCACCAAATCTTGGTTATCATCGTGTGTACGCGTTCCTAGCAGGTAGACAACCTTGTTCAACCCGTTTTTGGTTCGGTTGTAACTGCTGCGATTTCTAGGGTTTCGGGTGCTCGGGTTCATCCGAGCACATGAGGTCGAGTGGGTGCGTGTGAGGTCCTTCTGCTTGTGTTTCATGTTTGTGTATGTTTGTTGAGTGTTTTCTAGAAGTCCTCGTGGTATAAAACCCGCGTTAGAGCAGCTCGGGGGCTGCTCACCCGACGACAGTCGCGATTCTGCAGTTCGGGCGACTGGTCTGTCATGCGATTGAGCCGTGCGACTGAGTGAGTCGTGCGACTGAATCATGCGTCTAAGTCAATCGTGCGACTGAGTTGTGTGACTAGCATGTCGTGCGACTGAGTCGTGCGACAGGTGTCGTATGCGATTGAGTCATGCGTGTGGATGATTGTGGCGAATGAAGGTTCAATCGCACGAAAGTAGCTAATTCGCACGATTGAGGGTTGATTCGTGCGCATGGAGGTTGGATCATGCGAATGGGTGTGTTGTGTGGTGCGACTGAGTCCAATCGCACGAATGAAGGTTCAATCGCACGAAAGTAGCTAATTCGCACGATTGAAGGTTGATTCGTATGAATGGAACGTGGGTTGAGCGTCTGGTCCCGTCGTGTGTCTGATGATGCGTGCGTCCGCTTGTGTGTGTGCTACCCACGACCGAACCGATATAACCCGAACCGACCAAACATTTCTATACGCTTTATACATGTCATTAATGCTTGACCATAACTGTCCATAGGTGTTTGACCGATCATTGCATTCAACTGTTGGAATCTCGATCTTTCATACTTACCACTTAACATGTGAGTTTCGTGGCCCCTTTTTATGCTTATACTATTTTACCAACATTTACAAACATGGGGGAAAAGTATGCTCGCCCGTTTTCTATGCTGTACAACATACATACAATTTTCATACAAGGAATCAACGTGATACTGTGTTGCACGTACTTATCTGATACATGCTTGGGTCTGCTGTGTGGTTCTATCTTTGCAACTATTTAATTCCAGTGTGGGAACCGACGGTTAGGTATTGGTAGTACTACTGGGTTGACACCCCCACCCTCGTGTGGTATACTAGTTAGTACCAACAATAGCCAGGTACGGGTCTTGGGTGAATATACACCGACAATTTCTTTGCGTACGTCGCTAGGATTGGTTGCAAAGCTCATGTCATGTGATTTTACTTGTGTATATAACTGTATTCACGGTATTCCATATCATTTACTTTTTACAGCATCACTTACACTTTATTTACTTAAACCTGCGAGCTCACCAACAAATTTGTTGACCATTTTGAGCATATGTTTTCAGGTGATCAAGCTAGCTGAGGTTCTAGGTGTGCTGCCTTAGTGGAGACCCTAGGGTGCATTTTTGGACTAAACATGTTTGACAAACAGTTATTTTGAACAATGTTGAACTATGTAAACAATTACAATCTTTTGAAACTTGTTCCCGGGTTGTGGGAATTTACATTACCATTTCATCTTTATGTGATTATGTGAATCGTTTATCCTGTTATGCTTATGGCTATGTTGTCGTGAACATTGACTATACACGACACAAGTCCCCTTGTTGTCGGGTGTCGTCATGACGCGCTTGTCATCATTTTATTATTGCATCTCTATCGCTTACCATGTGTTATGACGATTCCCGTCTCGTCGCAACCCCGTGTTTCCGCTCTTAGCGGGGGTGTGACATTTCCGCTGCAACTCTGCAAGTCACCAACTAACATGGTTTGGTGAAAAGGTCCATGCTTTTGGTAACTGTACATTAAGGTCTTGAGTCTGTAACTTTCTACTTTATGTACTTTATCTTTTTTGTTATAGATAAGGATGTGAGCTATGGCATGTCATAGTCATTAGTTAAAAGGCAATCTGTCTTTTGACTCTACAATTGATTTTGTGTGTGTCTAGTCAATTGTATCCAGCTGGCTTTCAAAGTATAGCGGCTGGTGTAGGATGTTGTATAAGTATCTCATGTTCTTCTATCTTTTGAATATGCTTCTGTAACACTTGTAATAGAACATAGAGAAGGCAATATACTGCATTCTTGAAAACCAAACACTTGTGTTCTTTGTGTTCTGTCTCATATATTACTTGTGTTCTTAGTGTCACCACTTGTTTAATCCAGTCAACTGTTTGATCTAAGTTTAGTTTATCTTCTCTTTGTGTTGTTGTGTTGTAACTCACACTCTTGGACCTAACTCCAGCTGAATTTCGGAACGAAATTCTCTCAACTGGGGGATACTGTGACATCCGTCACCTTAAGGTCCGTCAATTAACGTGATTATCCGTTAACTTTTCCTTGATTGTTAATTCCTCACCTTTATTAACTCCTTGTGTGGATATCATACTTGCTTTATTATCTTTGTGCTTGTGTTTCCTTCGCGAACGTGTGCTATCTTTAAAACTTTTACAAATTTTATCACCATTATCACTAAATATATCATTTTTATATAAGATCATTGTTATTAATAAAACCATTTTTAAGTGCCAATTATCATTAAATACATTTTTAACATTAATATAACAAACACTATTAAAGTCGTTTTCAACCAAAACAAACTTTGGGAACTCGGGGCTAAGTGCAAGGACTAAAATTGACATTTTTCAAACTTGGGTTGGGTATATAAACCCCATTTCCAGCCTAGCCTTATTTCATCTTGTTCATCCATCTTTTTCTTCTTCACTCTACATCTCATTCCTTGCACCAAACCGCCCCGTTTCGTCTCGTATTCGTCGTCTAGACTTCGTCTACAACCTAGTCTACTCCATCCTTGCAGGTAGACGACCTTGGTTGTCCCTTTCTTGCTCGTTTTACTGTTGTCCTTTCTAGAGTTTCGGGTGTTCGGGTCAACCCAAACATAAGAGGTCGTGTGGGTGCGTGTGATGTCTTTCTACGTGTGCTTCTTGTTTGTGTGTGTTGTAATGTGTTTTTGAAAGTTCTTGATGTGTAAAACTCATGCTCGAAGCAGCCAAAGGCTGCTCTGCACTTCTGCAGTCGCGATTCTGCACTTCTGGCAACTGGGTCTGTCATGCGACAGAGCCGTGCGATTGGGTGAGTCGTGCGACTGAGTCATGTGACTGTGTCATTCGAACGGACTGAGTTGTGCGATTGGGTATGTCATGCGATTGAGTCATGCGATCGAATAAATGCGTGTAATAGAGTCGATGAGAATGAGTGTATGCATGCGATTGAGTCTACGATCGAATGAATGTATGCAATTGTGGTGTATCGCATGACTGAAGGCCAATCGTACGAATGAAGGTTCAGCCGTATGAATGTAGCTAATTCATATGAATGAAGGTTGATTCGTACGTATGGAGGTTAAGTTGTGCGATTGAGTGTTGTGTGGTATGACTGAATGCCAGCCGTGCGAATGAAGGTTCAGTCATACGAAGGAAGCTGATTCGTACAATTGAAGGTTGATTCGTACGAATGGAGTGTTGAGTCGAGCGTCTGGTCCTATCGTGTGATTGATGATTATGTGTGTGTGAAATCCCTTCTGATTGACTTGTGATGTTGAGGTAACATTAACACAGTGTCATTTCTTGACCACAAAGATTAAAATCAACGCTATCAACATGCAAATACTATCCCAAATTAAATCAACCTAACATTTTACAATTATCAACAACCCATTTGGGACTATAAATATTTTACCAGTATTTTCTCTTATAACAATGGAATCTTTACACCATATCACGGCAATGACGATGGTTTCTAGTACTTGGATCTACGTAAGATCTAATACATGTGTTAGCTTGTGTGTGTTACGCGCTACCGAACCGGTACAACCCAAACTGACTGAACGTTACTATATGCTTTTTACTTATCATTAATTCTTAACAATAACTGTCAATAGGTGTTTGACCGTTTATTACATACAACTATTGGGAACTTTGATCATTCATACTTACCACTTAACAAGTGAGTTTCGTGGCCCCTTTTTATGCTTATACAACTTTTAAACATTTACAAACTTAGGGGAAAAGTATGCTCACCCACTTTTCATGCTGTACAACATACATACAATTTACATACTTGGAATCAACGTGTTACTGTTTTGTGAGTACTTATCTGATACATGCTTGAGTCTGCTGTGTGGTTCTTTCTTACAACCATTTAATTCCAGTGTGGGAACCGACGGATAGGTATACCCCCACCCTCGTTGTTGGTATACTAGTTAGTACCAACCAATCGCCAAGAACGGGCCTTGGGTGAATATATTCCGACAATATTCTTTGTGTACGTCGTTAGGTTTGGTTGTAAAGCATGTCATGTGATTTAGCTTACTTATAACTATATTCACGGTATTCCACAACAATATTATACAGCATCAATTACTTATTTACTTTTAAACCTGCGAGCTCACCAACAATTTGTTGACCATTTTGAGCATATCTTTTCAGGTGATCATGCTAATTGATGATCAAGGTGTGCTGCCTAGTGGAGACCCTAGGATGCATTTTTGAGACTAAACATACATTTTGCAGATACTGTTGTAGTCTGTTAAACCACATTATACTTTTGATACTTGTTCCCGGGTGTGGGAAATACATACAATGTTATCATCTTTGTTTATGTGAATCATGTATCCTGTTTATGCTTATGGCTATGTTGTCGTGAATATTGACTAACCACGACACAAGTCCCTTGTTGTCGGGTGTCGTCATGACACGCTTGTCATCATTTATTATATTGCATCTCTAGTGCTTACCATGTGTTATGACGATCCCGTCTCGTTACATCCCCATGTTTCCGCTCTTAGCGGGGGTGTGACATATGATGTATGAGTAGGCTTGCTTAAATGGTTTACAACACATGATGTCACCAACAGGTCAAACGGGTCAACTGAGTCAAACATGTTTGTTTTTTGAAACCTTGAGTCTTCGGTTGTAGTGTGCTTAGGGTTCTACATGTCCTCTGTTTACACGTACTCATGTACTTATATGATCTAGGTAACCTATAAAGGTTGTCTGCCACTCTTTCTTCCAAGTAAACCCTAAGTATTCATTTCGCATATCAGGTGAGTTCATGCCCCACTCTTTACTTAACCTCTTTTGGGGGATATAGCATACTGGTAAATTACAAACGCTTTATATGTATTTAAGTTGTGTATAATATTAATGTAGTGTTGTTTACTTTGGAAAAGTCCTCACACTTTCGAATTGTGAATATTGAATAGCGGGGAAACTTGGGTAATACTACTGGGTCTGACGAGCCCCACCTGTGTGACTCGAGGTCAACCGGGTGCAATTTGTCCTATTGATCATTGTCACGACCTGTTCAGTCATGACAGGAGGCAACAACTTATCACAGTCAGCTTCAATTGCGAAATCGCTACGAAATTAATATTTATTGTTAATAGACTAGCTATCTGTTACGATACACTGCTTATATATCACAACTGTTAAATTGTTTATCTTTGAACGCCAACTCTTGAACTCACCAACCATTGTGTTGACATCTTTAGTATGTTATTCTCAGGTCGTTAACTTCACTTTCCATTAGGAGCACTGCACGGGTTCATCATGCATATTAAGACTCTGTTCAAAAGACATCTTTGTTGGTTTATAATTATTAATGTTTTCTCATTTGGTTTGGCGCTTGTTTTGCCATATTATACACTTATACACTTTGGGTTTCTTTGTTTACAAAACGCTTCCGCATGGTTTTAAGGTTTTAACTTTGGTTGATTTTCTTTTAATTGTGGCATATAGAGTCGTTCTGATTAACTATTGACTGTGATCCTAGTTTGTTCATATGGAGGCCATGCGACTGAAGGGTGTCCATACGCCCGGATAGCGCTATTGTGGAGAGTGTAGTTTGACTTCTGACTTTTGGGGAAAAGTGCAGATGTAAGTTTTGACGTAAAGGTTCCCGTAAGAGCATGTAAGATGACTGTTGAGACCCTAGAGAGCATTTTGGGCATGATGATGATGATGTTGCATGTTTATGCATGTTATGTATGTATGATGTGCCCTGTATGATATTGATGACTGTGTATGATTGTTCCTTATTAAAGTGTATGTTTATCTTTCCATGGCTTTACGTTGAATGTTAATGAATGAATGAAGTATTATGTAACGTAAAGTGAAAGATAATGAAAGAGGGACATGAAGTAAGAATGCATGCATTATTGAATGATGAATGAACGAAGGAAAGGCTTGCAAGCACATAAATGAGGTGAGCAACTCGATGGTCGCAAGAGACTCGGATAGCGTGCCATCGATGAGAATGGCAATGAGGTGAACAACTCGATGGTTGCAGAGACTCGGATAGCGTGCCATCGATTAAAATGGCAATGAGCTGAGCAACTCGATGGTTGCAAGAGACTCGGATAGCATGCCATCAATGAGAATGGCAATGAGGTGAGCAACTCGATGGTTGCAATAGACTCGGATAGCATGCAATTGATAAGATTGCTAAGGAGGTGAGCGACCCCGTTGTCACAACAGACTCGGAAGAACGGACGAGTAGAATGAACGAAGTTAACGAATGTAATGGAAGTTAATAATACATTAACGATGTGTATGTATGTTGCATGGCCATGAATGAATGTTAAGAACAGTTTTAATGATAGAAGGCACGTTTTATTATAAAACTAGAACTCACTCATCAACGCTGATTTTTATGTGTTTCCAGTTGGCAAGTAATGATTCCTGAGGATGCACGGGCGGCTACTTGGCCCTTTTGGGATGGCATTCTTTTGATTAATGTTTTTGCATTGTAATGCGAACAAGTTGTTTTGTAATGAATGTTGTATTAACTTGCAAAAGCATTTACATAGAAATGAAAGATTATTTTAGTGTTCCGCTACGATTTAATGTAATATAAATGTAAATATATGTTTTATGTGCGATGAGAATCCAACTGTAAGCGTCCCGGGTGCGGGGCCTTACAAGTTGGTATCAGAGCCAAAGTTTAAGTGAAATGGGTAAATTTTCAAAATAAACCTTAACTTAAATTGAGAATGGGACGGAAAGGGAATGGGATGCCAATCTGAGTAGCTGCGTGCCATCAGGTATTTTCGTAAAGTTTACCGGTTTTATGCGCGCATGGTATGTGGTTATGTGTTGTATGTAGATTTATATACTGATGTAGTCAGGATAGGTAATGCTTTGGGTATGAAGAGTAAAGTAAGTGGCTAATCACAGTTGGCCACTGTAATTAGGGACTTACTATGCTTGACATAAACTGAGTTGTTCCTTGAATGATCGTGTTGTATTTAAATCTTTCAGTGTGCGTGTGAATGGCCGGTGGTTGATCTTTTAAGCTTCAAGGGGTGGAGGTCATGGTGCTGACCCACGACCTAAGAGAGGGAGACCCAGAGTTGAGAAGGTGGTTCATGAAGAACCAGAAACCCCCATCCGGAGGGTGGCGACGAGAGCGCCAATCTGAGAGCTTCAGTGAAGGAGGCTGTTTTTGAAGAAGTTCATTAGGTCATGCAGACGATCTTACCATCTGTGGTGACCAAAGTGATTAAGGCAGTAAGAGAAGGGAAAAGAAAGGAGAGAAACAGGTCCTCGAGAGGACGGAGCCGGAAACGGTTCTCTCTGATGATGAAGAGGAGGAAGAAGAAGAGCCTGCGCTGGAGGCGGCACAAGGCTATAACTATGGGGTGTTTATGAGATGCAAGCCCCTTACTTTAGATGGAAACGGCACTGTTTCAGCTGCTCACCGGTGGGTGAGAGAAATGGAAGATGTTCTTGACATCAGTGAGTGCCGTGAAGATCAAAAGGTGAAGTTCGCTACCCACTCTTTTGTGGATTCGGTTCTATGCTGCTGGGACAACATTGTCCAAGCTGAGGGTAGCAGGGCCATCAGAGGATGAGATGGTCTGAGTGAAAAAGTTATTGATTGAGGAATTTTGTCCTCATCGAGAAATGGACAAGGTCGAAAGGGAGTACAGTGGGGATGTAGGTTTGGGTCGAACTTGTGCTTCAAATGTGGAAGGCGGGGCACCTGGCAAGGGACTGTCATATAGTCTGGTGCTATAACTATGGTAAAGAGGGTCATATAAGTAAGGATTGTAAGAAGCTGAGGGTTGGGATCCGGGGCAAAGAAGATGGGAGGTGAAGGACCGAGGGCGAGCGCCAGGGCATTCACCGTGACACAGGAGGAAGCTAGGACGGACCCTATTGTCGTGTCCGGTACATTTTTAGTGAACCAAACTTAATTTTATGTGTTATTTGATTCGGGTGCCAGTAAAAGTTTTATTTATGCTGCTTTCTGTGATAAGCTGCATGTTAGTAGTAGACGTGTCGATGCGCCCTTTGATATAGAAACTACCACAGGTAAGTCTACCCGGATTTCTAAGATGATAGAGAACTGCAATGCGGAACTTTAAGGGTCATAAGTTTCATGTTAGACCGTTTGTGATGACCTTAGGAGGTTTCGATTTGGTTCTTGGAATGGATTGGTTAGCGGACTTCAAGGCGAACATTCTGTGTCGCAAGAAGACGATTTGTTTGACGGCGCATATGGTAGGTTCAGTGACGGTTTATGGTGATCGGGTTACTACGATTCCGAAGGTGATTTCAATGGCGGTGGCGGGAAAGTGTATGAGGCGTGGATGTAGCACCTATTTGGCTTATGTAAAGGATGTGGATACGCCAACAACACAACTATCCGATCTGTCGGTTGTGTGTGACTTTCCAGACGTATTCCCAGAATACTTACTAGGAGTGCCACCTGACCGTGAGATCGAGTTCCAGATTGACTTGATACCGGGTGCCCAACCTGTTGCCAAGGCGCCGTATCGATTGGCTCCGACGGAGATGAAAGAGTTGAGGAGCAGTTGCAAAGCTGCTTGATAAGGGGTTCATTAGACCGAGTATCTCTCCATGGGGTGCTCCGGTCCTGTTCGTGAAGAGAAGACGGTAGTATGAGAATGTGTATTGACTACCGCGAGCTGAACAAGTTAACGGTAATAAACCAGTACCCCTTACCGAGAATAGATGATTTGTTCGATCAGCTTCAGGGTGCCAGTTGGTTTTCAAGGATAGATCTTCGATCTGGTTATCATCAGCTGAAGATGAAAGAGCAGGATGTTCCTAAAACAGCTTTTCGCATGCGCTATGGTCACTACGAGTTTCTTGTCATGTCTTTTGGTTTGACCAACGCGCCAGCTGCTTTTATGGATTTGATGAACCATGTGTGTCGGCCGATGTTGGATAAATCAGTAATTGTGTTTATTGATGATATCCTGATTTATTCGAAGAGCGAGATTGAACATGTCGGTCACTTTCGGGAGGTTCTGGAGACGCTGAGGAGGGAGAAGTTGTATGCTAATTCTCCAAGTGTGCATTCTGGTTGTGCGAAGTTCAGTCCTTGGGTCATGTGGTGAATCCTGATGGGATTATGGTGGACCCAGCAAAGTGGAGGCGGTTATGCAATGGAAGTCTCCAAAGATGCCATCCGAGATCCGTAGTTTCTTGGGTCTGGCGGGCTACTATAGAAGGTTCATTTAAGACTTTTCCAAGATTTCATCCCCGCTGACTAAGTTGACCCGGAAAGATGTAAAGTTTGGATGGGGCCAAGCTCAAGAGAAGGCATGAAGAATTGAAGGCAAGATTGACTCAAGCTCCTGTTCTGTCATTACCCAATGGAAGTAAGGATCTGGTGGTTATTCTGATGCTTCTTATTCGGGGTTGGGATGCGTGTCGATGTAGAGAGGGAAGTTATAGCCTATGCATCCCGACAGTTGAAGGTTCATAGGTCAATTACCCTAATCATGACTTGGAGCTAGCAGCCGTGGTCTTTGCACTAAAGATTTGGAGGCACTATCTTACGGGACAAAGTGCACCATTTTCACTGACCACAAGAGCTTGAAGTACTTCTTCGAGCAGAAAGATTTGAACATGAGGCAAAGACGGTGGTTGGAACTTATAAAGGATTATGATTGTGTGATCCACTACCATCCGGGCAAGGCCAATGTGGTGGCTGATGCTCTTAGCCAAAAAGAGAGGCCCGAGCCAATTCGGGTGAAAGCATATCAACTGATCATGACCTGATGTACTGAAGCAAGTCAAAGAGTTTCAAGATGAGGCACTGAAAGAATATCATCTTAACTCTGAAAGAATGAGAGGTCTGGTTGGGGAATTGGGTGAAAACACATTTGGTGTTAGAACCCAATTCGGTCGTGTGTGGATTCCTCGTTTTGGGGATCTATTGGTGAAGATAATGGATGAAGCTCACAAGACTCGATACTCCATTCATCCAAGTGCCACGAAAATGTATCAAGACATGAAGAAGGATTACTGGTGGCCGGGTATGAAGCGTGATATGGTGGAGTATGTGAGTAAGTGCCTTACTTGCTTACAGGTAAAGGCCGAGCATCAAAAGCCGTATGGGAAGATTCAACCTTTGGATATACCGGAATGGAAGTGGGACAAGAAGTAAGAATGCATGCATTATTGAATGATGAATGAATGAATGAAAGGCTTGCAAGCACATAAATAAGGTGAGCAACTCGATGGTTGCAAGAGACTCGGATAGCATGCCATCAATGAGAATAGCAATGAGGTGAGCGACTAGATGGTTGCAAGAGACTCGAATAGCGTGCCATCGATGAGAATGGCAATGAGGTGAGCAACTCGATAGTTGCAAGAGACTCGGATAGCGTGCCATCAATGAGAATGGCAATGAGGTGAGCAACTCGATGGTTGCAACAGACTCGGATAGTGTAAGGCCCCGTTCCCGGAAACCTCACAGTTGGTCAATCACAACAGTTAAAACATTAAACATTTTAATTATACAAACTTAAGCAGTGGAAAATAATTTATCAAAACCATTCATTTCATTTAAACCACTGTGGTTGAGCAATACAACATTGTTTAACTGATTACAAAAGAATTGTTTTACTGCATCACAAAACAACAGCGACATAAAAATACAAATGGTTGTCAGTCTTTCCCTGCCGAGTAGCTTCACCCTCGTGTCATCCTCAGTAATAATTACCTACCAACTGAAAATATATAAAAGTCAGCATTGCTGAGTGAGTTCTAGTTTTATAAGTAATAAAATACTTTCTGTATTTCGTATATGAAAATACTCTTTTCTGTAAATACAACTCTGTACTATGTATGCGAGCACGCATTAACTATATGAACAAATACTGTTCGTTCTCATTATCGTATGCCTTGTATGTTCTGTAAACTTTTATATTTATATTTCATTGTCTGTATTAGCCAATGAGCAATAACCCAACTATATGCGTGATGGAAAACAGGTGATGGGCCATCTATATCCCTCGAAAGGGTCAACTGTATCCCTCGAAAGGGTCAACTGTATCCCTCGAAAGGGTCAACTATATCCCTCGAAAGGGTCAACTGTATCCCTCTAAAAGGTACTGTGTACTGTGTACAAGGCCGACCCATTCACCCAGGGTACGCTACAAAGGTCCTGCCAATCTCAATTGATTGTCCCTGTGTGCATAATAGGGTAGCTAACCCGCAGCACAGTTGAGCTAACGACAACACGGTCGTGTCCCTCTTGTAAGCTTGCAAGACTTGTTAACATTTTATTAATGTTCCTCCTCTTTTCTTTATTGCTCTTTATCTTTATTATTAGAATATACTTTACGTAAATAAACATACCACGTAAAGTCACACGCTATAAGTAATAATAATATTAGCAATAATAATAATAATGAACAATCATAAGGCAATCATAAGCAATCATATCATGCATGAACCCATCATTAATAAGCCCTAGTCAACCTTGGTCAAAACCCTAAAAGCACAGACACCCAGAAAATTCTGTAAAAATTTCTAAGTGCTAGGCGCTTTGACACTATTCAGGCGCATGAGCCTTGTCTGGGTGCTTCATTACTATATAGGCGTATCAGCCAACACTTAAAATCATTTTATCACTTAGGCGCATGACTTATTCAGGCGCATGGACACTATTCGGGCGTATGAACACTTAGGCGTATGGATCTCTTGGGCGCATGGGCACTATTGGGGCGCATGGCCCTACACTTAGTCGTCCGACTAACATTTCTAGGCACATGGACCACTGTTCAGGCGCATGAGTTACACTTAAATCCTTCTATGGCATTTTCAGGCGTATGAACCTACTGTAAAACAGGTTTTTGGTGTGTTTTCAAACCCAATCATCAAACCCATCTGTTCTAAGCTTAATATGGCTATTATAAACATGAATAACCTATAAGCATTCAAGAATCAACATTCAACATGCATAATACATACGGGTAACATACATAAACTTTGAAAAAATCATTTTAATACATTTTCAGCCCCAAAGATGTTCAAAACAAATAGAAACCGGGGTCTAGAACTCACCTGATGCAACTTGGGTGTTTCTTCCTTCTAACCCTTTTGCAACTGAGTTCAAACACCTAAAAACACCACCAAACACACACACCCGAGCACATACACAAACACATAAGCACATAAACATATAACCAGGATAAAACCCGTCATAAACACATAAAAACCACGAATTCTTACCTTGAATTCGTTCACTTCTCTCTTCTTCTTTCTTCAGCCGAGAGTTTCTCTACTCTCTCTCTAAAACCGAAGAAAATGGTGATGTGAAGGGAGGGTGGGCAGCCATGCCCACCTTTACACCAACTTTTTCAAAGATTTGTCCTTTTGGACACTTTTGGTCCTCCACTTGGACTTTATTGCTTTTCTTTATTTTTTTCATTTCTTGTCTTTTTAAAATAACCGAGTGTTACAACTCCACCCCCCTTATATAGGTTTCGTCCCCGAAACATGTTATTCCTCAAACAGACGAGGATAATGCTGTCTCATCTCCTTCTTAGTTTCCCATGTAGATTTGGATCCCTTCATGTGCTTCCACTGTACACGCACAAGAGGAACCACTTTATTTCTCAGCCTTTTCTCTCTACGATCGATGATTGCCACTGGTTGCTCCACATAATTGAGCCTTTCGTCTACCTCGATATCCTCTAGTGGAACAATCATGTCTTCATCAGCTAAGCATTTTCTCAGATGAGACACAAGGAATGTCGGGTGAATTCCACTTAATTCATCTAGTAACTCCAATCTATAAGCCACCTCTCCTACTCGAGCAATGATTTGGAAAGGTCCTACGTATCTCAGGCTTAGCTTACCTCGTTTCCTGAATCGGATAATACCCTTCTAAGGTGAGACCTTCGACATAACCTGGTCGCCCACCTAGAACTCAATCGGTCTGCGTCGTTTATCGGCATACGACTTCTGTCTATCTTTGGCTGCCTTCATGAAGGCTTTAATCTTCTCAAGCTTCTTGGTCATAGCCTCAATGACCTCGACGTCTCCTAATTCTTTCTACCCAATGTCTCCCCAACATACGGGCGTTCTACACCTTCTACCGTACAGCATCTCATATGGTGGCATGCCAATGCTGGCATGATAACTATTGTTGTACGAGAATTCCGCTAGCGGTAAGTGGTCGTCCCAAATTCCCCCGAAATCACTCACACATGCCCGAAGCATGTCTTCCAGTGTCTGAATGGTCCTTTCGGACTGACCATCAGTTTGGGGATAATAAGCCATGCTAATATGTAACCTCGTCCCCATGGCATCGTGGAATTTCTTCCAGAATTTAGAGGTAAACCGGGTGTCACGATCAGACACAATTGACATCGGCACCCCATGACGAGTTACAATCTCCTTGATGAATAGGTCAGCCAACCTCTCGGATGAATATGTCTCACGGATCGGTAGGAAGTGAGCACTTTTCGTCAGATGGTCGACAATCACCCATATGGCATCGTATCATTTCGGAGTACGTGGCAGCTTCATAATGAATTCCATGGTGATGTGCTCCCACTTCCATTCTGGTATATCCAAAGGTTGGATCTTCCCATACGGCTTTTGGTGCTCGGCCTTCACTTGCAGACAACTAAGGCACTTACTCACATATTCCACCACATCACGCTTCATACCCGGTCACCAATAATCTTTCTTCATATCTTGATACATATTTGTGGCACCAGGATGAATGGAGTATCAAGTCTTGTGAGCTTCATCCATAATCCTCACACGTAGATCCCCGAAACGAGGAATCCACACCCGTCCAAATCGGGTTTTAACACCGAGTGTGTTTTCACCCAAATCCCCAACCAGACCTCTCATCCTTTCAGAGTTAAGATGATCTTCTTTCAGTGCCTCATCTTGAAACACTTTGACTTGCTTCATTACATCAGAGGTCATGATCAGTTGGTATGCTTTCACCCGAATCGGCTCGGGCTTCTCCTTTCCGCTAAGAGCATCAGCCACCACGTTGGCTTTGCCCGGATGGTAATGGATCTCGCATCATAATCCTTTATAAGCTCCAACCATCGTCTCTGCCTCATGTTCAGATCCTTCTGCTCGAAGAAGTACTTCAAGCTTTTGTGATCAATGAAAATGGTGCACTTTGTCCCGTACAAATAGTGCCTCCAAATCTTTAGTGCAAAGACCACTGCTGCTAACTCCAAGTCATGAGTAGGATAATTAACCTCATGCACTTTCAATTATCGGGATGCGTAGGCTATAACCTTCCCTCTCTACACTAACACACATCCCAACCCCGAGTAAAAAGCATCTGAATATACCACCAAATCCTCGCTTCCTTCGAGTAGTGAAAAGACAGGGGCTTGGGTCAGTCTGGTCTTCAACTCCTCAAAAGCCCTTTCTTGCTCTTCACCCCACACGAACTTTACATCCTTACGGGTCAGCTTAGTCAACGGGGAGGCTATCTTGGAAAAGTCCTGAATGAACCTTCGGTAATATACCGCCAACCCTAAGAAACTATGAATCTTGGATGGCGTCGTTAGAGACTTCCATTGCATCACGGCCTCCACCTTAGCTGGGTCCACCATGATTCCCTCAGGATTTATCACGTGACCTAAGAATTGAACTTCGCGTAACCAAAACACGCACTTGGAGAATTTAGCATGCTCTTCTTCGCTCCTCGAGTATATCAGAATATCATCAATGAACACAATCATTGATCTATCCAACATTGGCCGACACACTCGGTTCATCAAATCCATAAAAGCAGATGGCGCATTGGTCAAACCAAACGACATAACGAGGAACTCATAGTGACCGTAGCGCGTGCGAAAAGCTGTTTTAGGGATATCCTGCTCCTTCACCTTCAGCTGATGGTAGCCAGATCAAAGATCTATTCTTGAAAACCAACTAGCACCCTAGAGCTGATAAAAAAAATCATCTATCCTCGGTAAGGGGTATCGGTTCTTCACTGTCAGCTTGTTCAGCTCACGGTAGTCAATGCACATCCTCATACTACCGTCTTTCTTCTTCACAAACAGGATCGGAGCACCCCAGGGAGAGATACTCGGTCTAATGAACCCCTTATCAAGCAGCTCTTGCAACTGCTCCATCAGCACTTTCATTTCTATCGGAGCTAACCGATATGGTGCTTTGGTAACGGGTTGAGCACCGGGTATCAAATCAACTCGGAACTCAATCTCGCGATCGGCTGGCACGCCAGGTAAGTCTTCCGGGAATACGTCCGGAAAGTCGCACACCACTGGTACCTCAGATAATTGCGGTACTGACGCATCCACATCTTTTACGTATGCCAAGTAGGCACTACATCCACGTCTCATGCATTTCCCCGCCACCGCCATCGAAATCATCTTTGGGATCGTAGTAACGCGATCTCCATGAATCGTAACCAAACTCTTATCAGGCGCAACTAATCAAATCATCTTCTTGCGACACACGATGTTTGCTTCATAGGTTGCTAGCCAGTCCATCCCTAGTACTACATCAAATCCACCTAGGGGTATCACATATAACCTAGCAGCAAGCCTATGACCTTCTAGTTCTATGGCACAGTCCTCTATCGCATTAGTAATTCTAGTGGACTTACCAATACCAATTTCTACATCGAATGGTTCACTAATCCTTCTACTACTAGCAGGCAACTTAGCACAGAAAGTAGTAGAAATAAAACTCCTGCTAGCACCGGAATCAAACAATACAGAGGCATAAATTTGGTTTACTAGAAACATACCTAACACAATATCGGGATCAGCTCTGGCTTCCTCCCGGGTCATAGTGTAAGCTCTAGCACTTGCCCTCTGCCCTCCTTCCTTTGGCTTCTTCTTCTCTGCTCTAGAGCTCTCCACCCTTGGCTTCTTACAGTCTCTAGCGATGTGGCCAGGCTGGTCACACCTGAAGCATATGTTCATCCCCATCCTGCACTCACCAGTATGCTCCATTCCACATTTGCCACATTTCTTTCTCCCTGCACAGCTGTGACCGCACGTCGGTCACCCACCTTCGCCACCTTATTGTTTGGAGCGGCTCCACCACGTCCAAACCGCTTCCCATTCCAGTTCCTTCCATCCCCACTCGTCTTCTTCACCTCAGCCACCACCACCTCTCGCTCATCATATAATCTACCAGCCAAATCAACCGTCGACCTAAAAGTGCTCGGCCCGGGCGACGATCATATGCCTACGGATATCTGTCGGCAACCCCTGGATATATCTCTTAATCTTTCGGGACACTGGTGTCACTTGATCGGGCACCAGCCGCGCCATTTCATTGAATTTTGTGGTGTACTGCTGGTGTGTCATTGTTCCCGTCTCCAGCTGCAGGAACTCTCTTTCTACCTTATCCATCTCTCTGTGAGGATAGAATTCCTCAATCACTAACTTCTTCAGTTCAGGCCATCTCATTCTCCCAATGGCCCTGCTACCCTCGGCTTGGACAATGTTGTCCCACCAGCACAAAGCCGAGTCCACAAAAGAGTGGGTAGCAAATTTCACCTTCTGGTCTTCACGGCACTCATTGATATCAAGAACGGCCTCCATTTCCCTCACCCATCGGTGAGCAGCAGCTGCAGTGCCGTTTCCATCGAAGGTAGGGGGCTTGCATCTCATAAACGCCCCGTAGTTACAGCCTCGTGCCACCTCTGGCGCAGGCTCTTCTTCTTCCTCTTCATCATCAGAGAGAACCATTTCCGGCTCTGGTTGCTCTCGTTCTCCTAAGGACCTATTTCTTTCCTTTCTATCCCCTTCCTGTACTGCCTTGATCACGATAACAATAACGATAACGATAACGATCACGATAACGATCACGATAACGATAACGATAACGATCACGATCACGATCACGATCACGATAACGATCACGATCGCGATCGCGATCGCTTACACGATCGCGATCACCACGATCGCGATCACGATCGCGTACACGATCGCGATCACGATATCACAATAATATTAACAACAATATTATTATTTATATTATTATTATCGTGTTGTTATTATTATTGTTATTATTATTGTTATTATATGTTATTATTATTGTTATTATTATTGTAATTATTATTGTAATTATTATTTTATTATTGTTATTATTGTTATTATTGTTATTATTGTTATTATATGTTATATTATTGTTATTATTATTGTTATTATTATTGTAATTATTATTGCAATTATTATTGTTATTATTATTATTATATTATTGTTAATATTGTGGTTATTATTGTGGTTATTATTATTGTTATTATTATTGTTATTATTATTGTTATTATTGTTATTATTGTTATTATTATTGTTATTGTGGAGGATATAAATGACGATTCCGCTAGTGAAGGAGACATAGCAGTGGAGCTCGCGATGTCCAACTCTGAAGAAACTGCACCAGTGGTTAACTACTTGCCTGACGAAGGAAAATCTGCAACAACGTCAGAATCACCAGAACCAGAGACAACAGACTCTGCAAGCATGGCTGATTCATCAACACCATCTCAGGTAAGTACTACTGACAAATTGTTCAATAATCATGCTTGTTCTGATTGTAATAAATTTAGAGAAAGCATAGATTTAAAATTTGCTAGGTTATTAGATCATAATGATAGCTTAGTAAAGGACTTGGAACTGTGCACTAAAGCTAATAGAATTCTTAAACAAAATGAGCACAGTTACAAGGAAAAGATAGAACTTTTGAACAAACAAATTAGAAAAACCGAGGTTGTAGCATTTAACCAGTCAAATGACATTAAGTTTTATCTTAACTCCCTAGAGGACACTAAGCAACAAAAAGCAGTTTTAGAAGTCGAAGTCAACTTTTTAAGGCAAAAACTGTATAGTTGGACAAGTTCATCCCATATTGTCCAAACTTAGTGAGAGAGAGAAACAACGGGGAGGGATTGGGATATAAAGTGGTTCCACCACCACATGAGATCTTGATGAATGCAAAAAGTAAATCGATTAATAACAATCCCATCAAGGATCATGTGGTGACCACTCCTCTTGTTGAGAAGCTGCATGTACCCTAGATTTTTACAGATGATCTTTGATGAGAAGCTGCCCACACTGCCCAAGGAGAGCCACGACGCTGTGTCGTTGGAGATCATGGATGATACGACACTGGGTCGTATGAAGATTTACCGGGAAAGCAGGTCAAACCCCCGGTAAAGAGACTCATCGGCCATATGGTAAAGGTGGACTATGTGGCGCTGGGGAGGCATAAATGGCGCCACACTAGCAGTGACTGGATGTGGAGCAACTGGAGCTCCCTGAAGATGACTCTGACGATGATGACAGTGGTCATGATGGAGATGCAGGGTCCACTCAACTGAGGACCCCCACTGCTGACATAGTATCTCTAGCATCCACTCAAGGTGGAACAGAAGCTGCAAGGTTCCATCAGGACTTTAGTCTTGATAAGGAGGAGGAGACAGATAAGGAGCCCTTGACTCGGACTGTGGGGAGCCGGGTGGTTGCCATCGACCGAGGTATTCGGGAGGTTGGAGGACGCCCTAGCGAGTCTGGGGAGATTGACACAGACCCTACTTATGCTCCCAATCAGCCTAGCAGTGTTTCAGGGGGAGCATCCACCTCGAAGGGCTCGAGGAAGAAAATGATGGCTCAACCCCACGGGTTGAAGAAGAAGAAGAGGAGGATGACCTTTATCACCACCACCACTACAGCCACCATTACCCCACTTCACCTACCATCACTACCACTATTCCATCCACCACCACTGCTACCACACCACCTGTCACCACCTCTATCCCCTCACACACCACTACCATATCCACTCCACCAACACCTTCATCTATATCACCCCCTATCCTCACTCATCCACCACCACCTTCATCTATATCACCCCCTATCCTCACTCATCCACCACCACCTTCATCTATACCACCCCCAATCTTCACCACTGCCACCACCACCACCACCACTGCCACTAGCCACCCAGCAGCACCGTCATTTTTCCCTTCCTTTCCATCTGGATCACCTCTGCCTCCCAGTGGGCTAGAGGAGCAGCTCTCAGCACTGAACCATATGGTGCTGAGGCTATTAGCAGCCGATGACAAGAAGACTGCCCAGATTCATCAGCTAGTAGATCTTACTGCTGCATAATCTCAGCAGATATCTCAGCAGGCTCAGCTGATTAAGCAGCAGGCACAACAGATTGCTGCACAGAGCTCAGAGATGTCCCAACTCCAAGAGCAACATGCCAAAAGGATAGAGGAGTTGGAGGCAACCAACAAGACCATCATGCTGAGGCTCAAAGGATCAAAGGATGAGCCACTAAAGATCAGCAAAAAAGATGGAGATGATGGTGACGATGATGATAGTGATGATGATGATGATGGTGATGATGATCAAGGGGATGATACTGATGCTGGTGATGATGTTGATGATGATGATGAGGGAGATGATGATACATCTGCTGCGGGTGCCACATCTACAAGTGAAAAGTGGACAAAGAAAGCTCAAGACCAAGGTGCCTCCACATCCGCCCCGTCAGCAGAGGAGCATATGATACAAGACAAGAGTAATACTTAGTTGTTTATGTTATTTAAAACATATGTATTTGAATCTTGTATCAACTTAATGTAATGAATGTTTATATTTAATGTTGATGTTTCTATTTTAATTATTAACTAATGATTGATGTGTTACATGTCTAAATCAAGCAGATCCAAATTATCAGAGGGACGAATACGACGCTGCTCCCCTTTAGCAGGTCAAGACTCAGCTCACGATGATTCTTGATCTGCAGGGAATAGTCAGGAGATCAGTGATGTACACTCCTGAAGAAGGAGAGATTATTCACAATCTCACTGACGAGCAAATTGCAGAAATGTTCAAGCTCAATCCCGATGAGATTGTCAAGGATGCTCCAACAATCCATGTGGAAAGTGACGACGAGCTTAACGACATTGATGAGATCGAGATTGAAGTTGTCACTGACCAGCATTATCCGGAGTACACTGACATTGAGGGTAATGTCATTCCCAATCTGGGAGACAATCTTGTCAGTAAAACCTTTGAGACTCTGGATAAACTGGAACAAGAGTCTGATAAGACTGAAGATAAGGCCCAAGCCTCAGAAGCTGAAGTCAATATCAGAAAGGTTAAGTGGGTTGCATGCTTGAAGAAATAAGATCCCAACGCAGTGCTTCCACGTCAACTGTCTACACCAAGCTGTACAAAGTAAAGAAACATCACAAGGTGTCGGGCAAAATCATCGCATGGGCATATTTTGAAGATCTCAACGTTTATGCAGTTAAACGTGAGAAAGGGATTGAGTACTTCAGGTTTCCACACGACCTGAAGACTCTTCCTGGATTTGAGCTTAACCAGTTAGTGAAGCTGAAATTGCTATACGCTGACCCACGCAAAATGTCTGGCTGGTTTGAAGTAGCTCTAAAGAAAGAGTACCACACCAGATGGGTCAACTTCAAACCTCAACAACCAACGAGGTATATCAGACGGTCTGAGGTTGATGCCATAACTGGAAAACCAAAAATAGTGCTGAAGTGGAGTCCTCCACGCACTATGTCTAAGATCCCTCTACGGGAAATGCCACAGGACTTCACTTCACACTTCAAATGGTGGTACTACGATTGGAGGACAGGAGAGGCAATCATAGTCTTGAACAAGAATGGTATAATGGAAACCATTAGGGTGTTTGACCCGATATGGCTTACAAACTTGTTTGTTGTTGATGTCTATTCCTTATACAAGTGGCCATTGTTCTATGACTCTCAAGATATTGTACAAGCTCTACAATTCCAGAACGTGATACGACTATGCTTTGCATTTGAAATACATGCAAATGGTTCAGTCGCACGAATGAGAAACCCTAACCTATAAATACCACTTAATTCGTGGAAAAACAGGACACTTTGAATATTTCGATACCTACAGGTACCCTAGCCGTCCAGAAACCTCTAAGAACCTGTTCCAAGTTCATAGATCGCAATAGATCGATTCCAAATCGTTCTTAACGTTTAGATTCAATACATAATTGTTTCTACGTGCGTTCTCACTGATTAGATCATCAATCAAATAGGATTCCACACTATTTGATTCGGTATACACGTTAATTAGTTAGTATTTCGTTTAATACACGATCCAAACATTATTATTATTATTATTGTTGTTGTTGTTGTTATTATTATTATTATTGTTATTTTTATTATTATTATTATTATTAATAAGTATTAATATTAATATATGATTTCAAATTTGAAAGAAAGAACGGTAAGGTGAGAGAGAAGAGAGGATCGTTGCTTTGAAGATCTAGGGTTTGGGTTTGGGGTTGCAGTTTGCAGTTTGCAGTTTGCCATGGAGGATTATGTTGTTATGGATCCAGAGACGGCGTTCATGGCTTCAAAAGAAGAGACCGGCAACGAGTGGAGCTCTTCAAAGAGAACGTCAGACCCCTCAAGAGAGGACGCGACATTAAACTCCTCAACGATTCCCTCAGATCCAACTCCCACTTTCAACTCAGAGACACTCTCCTCCAAACCCGAAGGTGCTATCACTTTCAAATTACTCCATGTTTGAACACAATTACATACACTATACATATTGGTACGAATCACTTCTTCATCTCGATCTCTGTCTCATTCAAATTCTTGTTTTCTTTTTTTTTTTTTTTTTTTTTAATTTCCTCAGGAAGCTTATTAAAGCTATCGATGAGTATGAAGGTGATGATCCTCTACAACCATGGCTTCAGTAAGTTACTTATACAACTCCCAAACATTTATTATTTTTTTACAAATAAATAACAACTTCCTTTATGCAGTTGTATCAAGTGGTTCAAGATGCTTTTCCTCCTGGTGGAGATTGCTCAGGCTTGGTCGTCATCTTGAACAATGTGTAAGAACCTTTTGGCACGATGACCGCTATAAGAACGACCTTCGTTATCTTAAAGTCTGGTTGGAGTATGTGAGTACTTACATTGCCTTCTACTGTAATCCTAACTTAACTCATTTCTCTATCTATGGTAATCACTCGGGCTTTTGCATTGTAGGCTGAATATTGTGACGATGCACAAGTTATTTTCAGTTTTCTTGATACCAATAAAATCGGCCACACACATTCTTTGTTTTACATAGCATATGCTAATCACCTGGAGTTGAAGAATAAAATCAAAACTGCAAATGAGATCTACGAGTGTGGGATATCTAGGTATGCCTGCCTTTCTTTCTTCTGATTGAAAATAAAAACCACACCATACCCATTTTTTCATGTTTGATATGGAAAAGAAGGATCCATTCTCTTGCAGCATAGTTAATGCAATGCAATATGGCCCTTTTTTGGACATATCCAACTTCTTACCAAACTTGTTGCTTGTAATAGGAACGCTCAACCTATTGAGAAGCTAAAATCAGCTTACAAGAAGTTTTTTGCTCGTTCGATGAGCCGACCAAAACCCAATGAAGTATGTCGATGAATTATTTATTCTACCTTTTTGTTATTTGCATTGGAGCTTGTATTGATGTGAAAGTTTAAAAATCCGTAGGAGGAATTGATGGAGACTCATCAACCTGTGCGAAGCTTTGGAACCATCTTGGCCCGTGGGGACAATGGTGATTTTCTTCCTTTTTTTCTTATCTGGTAGAAGATACATAAAACTCGAAATAAGTCTCCTTTACTCATTCATAAATACTTTTTTCCTTAACCACCTGCCAGGAAACCGCACTCAGGAAAGTAGTTTTGATATTGCTAGCAAAAGACAAAAGCAAGAAGGGTGAGAGCAAACGAATGAAATTTGTGAGTGTAACATAGCTTTTAATAAATGTAAACCGGGAGTTGTTTTTTTTATTGTTGTTAGGGCTCAAGGGGGTTCACTCAAGGTGTTTAAAGAGACTGGTAGGAGCACATTGCATGGATCAGAATCATCCATGAAGCCCTCCACTTGGCATACTCTAGGAGCACGAGCTGAGAGAAATAAAGAGAACAATGCCATCCCTTCCAAATGGACATCAAATAAGGTAGGCACGCTCACATTGCAATGCAAATCATGTTTCTTATAATCATCATTGATCAATCTTTCTCTAACATTCAGATTCCCCAGAGAGCTTTTGGCAGAGCTGCCCCTCCCCCTACTCCCTGCATTGAGGTTTTTGTAGATGAAGAAGAATGCTCAGAGTGAGTACATCATAAATTTGTTACTGTTTGCTAATGAAGTTAGGCATTCACAGACAAAACAATGCAAAAATGTGTGTTCAAATTTCAAAAGTTAGTTTGCAATAAAAATGACTAAGTAGGATGATTAAAATGTTGAGGGACTCTCTAGTCAGTGTTTAGAGTTGTTTATCATTTTCATTAATTATTGTAAATATCTTTTCAGATCTCATATTGTAAGCAACGGGGGTGGACGGGTGCAGCTCAGAGACAACGATGATGATAAAGACCTTAAAAAGTAAGTAATTAGTGTTACTGATTTGTCTTGATGAGGAAATTTGATTTACTGAATCTATCCACTGTTTTGAAACAGGGAGACAGAGCTACTGAGGGAGAACCCGCTGCGCCATTTTCCTCCAAGCAGTCTCAGATGATCTCCTCATTTTATATCTCATTCGATTATATTACAGTGTGATGTTGCTTTGTTGTTTGAATATTATCTATCATCTGTATACTTTGGGGGTCAGCTTTTGTCTATAAAGCCTAATTCTAGTTGTTCACATCCTTGTTCATTTGATCATGCTGAAAAAACATCTTTTTGTTGATGTGGAGAGTATTGTTTTTGTTGTATGTTTTCTTTTTGTTTGATTTATTTGCCTTTAGAGAGAGCAAAAACAGGATACCTTATAAGCAGGAACATGTTGAGGAAAATTCAAAGAAACAATTCATCAGCAACCATACAGATTAACACTATAGATTTGTCATGGTTATTCAAAGGGTAAACAACTTTAATGTTAAGTATGGGACTTCATGTACTCATTAAAAGATATTTAAGTGATTTTGGTAGGTGATCTCTTAACTTGATGCCATCATTCTAACAAAATCAGAGGTTAGTAATATTGTCATACCACAAATGCATATTGAATGAAATAACAATCATGAGTCCATTCACAATTTCATTGTAGGATGTGTAAAATTAGACTAAAACTGAAATCCTCTTTATCAAGAAACCATCATACGAGCCATCATATTTCCAGGCAATGTATGCCCATACAGCAACAATCACGTTTCTTATATTTAAAACATGTACCATCATCCCAAATGTGCTCCTATAGTAAAACGACATGTTTACATGTATAACTCCTGATTTCATACCACTTATACTACATTTTTATTCAAAATACATCTTAACGAAACTGTTGTTTTTGTTTGATGCTTGTGGATGTGGTAGTTCTAACCAAGTTACTTATGAGTGGATTTCGTAAAAGGATCATATAGGTCAAACTAGAAGTGTTTTCGCTATAAAAACCATTTAAAATCTCAAAATCTCTGCAAGCAAAGTGAAGTCGCATTATGCAACTCTAGTTACAATTTTATGTATTTGGTCTAGATGTGGGTGTTAAGTTGGTTTAACTTGTAAATCATTTGCATTTAGGTTATTGTTTATTCTTTAGAGTTATGTTTATAAATAGGTTAGTAAAATTCTATCCCTATGTTTAAAAAACTTTGTAGACGTTACAAGTTGCTTTTTCAAAGAAGAAACATGTTAGTTATATTTGACTTGAGAAAATTTAAGACCTAATTCAAATTAGTAATCAAGGCTGTTATTAGTGTGGGGTATGAGTTTACATTCACGATCTGCTACTACTAGTAAGGTTAATCGGTAAAATTGGATTATCAAGAATCATGTATTAGTTCAAATACTCGTTTTGAGCGTCTCCAATGCAATCTATAGTTCAAATCACGCTCATTATAAAACTAGATAATGGATAGAGGTTATCAAATCCAGTTAGGGAAATGAAGGGTTCCATCCAGAGTAATTGTTGTGCGAGGGAATGGAAACTTGTTCATAGTTATTGCTAGGAATCAAGACATGCATGATTACGAACTAGTTGTATGTATGTTTACCTAATGGATTCGTAGTTATCCTTATAGGTTCACTTTTAGTTTAGTGACAATCGATCTTTCTTATGAATGATATTTGTTATATATATATACATACATATATACATATATATATATATATATATTATATATATATATATATATATATATATATATATATATATATTCTTTCCTTGAGTATTATTAATTTATGGTGTGAAATGTCACATGGTGTTTATTAGGACTCTTGAGTAAACTGAAATGGATGCATGTCAACGTAAAATACACCACACTAACTGAAATGGTGTTCATTCGAAGTTTGAGAGGGATCAAATGTTGTTGGAGTCAGTTTCACAACCAATTTGAAGAGAGGAGTCAACGTTTTTTTGCCAAAACAAAAACAAAGTAAAAGGTATCGTGGGATGACCAAACTTTAAGGGTAAATTTGTATGTTGTGAGTTTTAAATGGAGAAGGTAGAAAGTGTTGTGGTGATGTGTGATTAGAAGAAAGTAGGAGGGGGGCGTTGGGGTGCCTGGAAGGCTAAAACCCTAGCAGCAAACAAAACACAACCAAAAACCCTCCCTTCGTTTTCCTTTAGTTTGGAGACGGAGACGGAGACGGAGACGGAGATGCAACAACAGCAGCAGCAGCAGCAGCAGCAGCAGCAGCAGCAGATGGAGACGGAGACGGAGGAGTTCTGCGAGTCGGTCCTTCGTAGGTTTACGGAGCCCCAACACCAGCACCTGTGCTCCGTGATCGGCGACATCTCCCAAGGCCTGAAAGACCTCACCACCCCTGACTCCCCTCGCCTACTTCGCTGCCTCCTCCGCCTCTCTCCACAGGCTCCTCTCCTCGACCCCAGCCCGCCCCCTCACACCTGGAGGCTCTCCTCACCATCATCTCCATGCTCCTCTCCGGGGGCGGCGTCTCTCCCGCCGCCCTCAGGAAGGAGTCCGATTACCTCTCTGACCTCCTCACTCGCCTCGTCCTATCGCCCGCTGCCACCGACGCACTTTTGCTTCCAGCCTTCAACTGCCTTTCGCATCTCCTCATTGCCGCCCATCCCACCGCCTCCTGGTCTCATCTCTCTGCTTTATTTGGACTTCTTCTGCAATTCATTGCAGATTCGCGGCCCAAGGTATGTATCTCTCTCTTGCACACTGTACATGTATCATGTATGCCGTTCTCTATTCAATCCAATTCCTTGTAAAAAGACCTAAGTAGATACTTTTTTTTTACTGCTACTTGGTTAGCTACATAATGAATGATATACAACGTACATACATATGCCCCCCTTTGATGCTCACCAATCCTCCTCGCATGTGATTGAATATGACACAGGTAAGACGACAAGCACATGTTTGCCTCCGTCATGTCATGCAACGCTTCCGAGAAACACCCCTCCTGCCACCTGCTAGTGAAGCCATTGCCACCACCTTTGAGAGGTTTCTTCTGCTCGCTGGTGGCTCCTCAAATAAAAATACAAATACAAACTCTAACGCTAAAGAAGGTTCTAGAGCTCAGGAGGTCTTATATGTTTTGGATTGCCTGAAAGATACTCTTCCGCTTATGTCTCTCAAATTCTCTACAAAGATTCTCAATTACTTCAAGTCTCTTCTTGCACTGCACCAATCAGCAGCCACCCGCCGGATCACAGATGCTTTGTATCTACTTTGTCTCCAGCCAACTGCAGATGTCTCTCCTGAAGCGTTGGTGGATTTGTTATGCTCACTGGCTACCTCAGTTTCTTCAAATGACATGTCCGGAGACAACTTGACATTCACTGCTAGACTCTTAGATGCTGGAATGAAGAGAGTCTTTTCTCTTAACCGTCAAACATGTGTTGTCAAGCTTCCAGTTGTTTTCAGTGCATTCAGAGGTTTGTTTGTAATATTCTGCGTCATAGCAACCCTTCTCTTTTGCATTTAAGTAATTGTGTTTCCGGCTCTGGGGTGACAGATATATTAGCTTCTGAACATGAGGAGCCTTTGTCAGTTGCAATGGAAGCATTAAAGAGCTTAATTCATACATGCATTGATGAGACCTTGATCAAACAGGGTGTAGATCAGATTACAGCAAGTGGGAGTGTGAGGAAATCTGCACCAACGATTATTGAGAAACTCTGTGTAACTGTTGAAAGTTTACTTGATTATAGCTTTGCTGCGGTTTGGGACATGTCATTTCAAGTTGTGGCAGCAATGTTTGATAAATTGGGTAATTAATCCCAGCTGTTTTTGTGACTTTTATGTAAATGGTACTCTAAAAAACCTGCACGAGAGTAATCTCAATTCTCAAGCCTTGACCATTTATTTTTAGGTGACATCAGCTCTTATTTCTTAAAAGGCACCCTCAAGAACTTGGAAGACATACAAAAGTTGCCTGATGAAGATTTTATCTACAGGAAACAGGTGAATTCTGTCTGTGAAGAATCTTTTCTTTTTCTTTTTGTTTTTTTTTGTTGTTATTATCAGCGCATTAATGTACTTTCTGTGTGCCTGCAGCTGCATGATTGCATGGGTGTGGCTGTAGTTGCATTAGGGCCTGAAACATTCTTAAAGTTCCTACCTTTGAATGTAGAAGCTCAAGATCCCTCGGATGCCAATTTATGGCTTTTTCCTATCTTGAAGCAGAATATAGTCGGTGCACGTTTAAGTTTTTTTAATGAATCTTTACTGGATAGTATTAGAGTCTTGAAGCTGAAATCTGCAAAGGTACAAGTGTTTCTTTGGTTCTCTTCTATATTATCTTTCGCCCACTGTATTTACATGTTTACTTGTGCCAGTATGAGCAAGAAGGGCGTATTCATTCTGCTAGGAGTGTTGATGGACTTGTGTATTCTATATGGTCTTTATTGCCTTCATTTTGCAACTATCCTGTGGATACTGCTGAGAGCTTTAAAGATCTAGAAGCAGAATTATGCCATTCTCTTCGTGAAGAAACAGAATTTCATGGAGTTATATGCTCCGGTTTGCAGACTCTCGTTCAACAGAATAAAAGAATAATGGAAGGGGAAAACGAACCTTCTGGTAAATGCAGCACAAGTCAGCAGAGAGCAGTTTCCTTCTACACTTCAGAAGTTGCAGCTTGTAATTTGGATGTGTTGAGATCCTCTGCACGTGAGATTTTGTCTACACTATCAGGCATTTTCATGAAGTCTTCCAAAGATGATGGTGGATCTTTGCAGGTAGCACTTTGACTTGCACATATTGTGTGTCTTTTAATGTAATTATATTTATAAAATTCATTTTAAGAGTGTTTTTTTTCCTTTGGTTAGAAAACAATTGGTGAGTTTGCATCTATTGCCGACAAAAGTGTAGTCTCTAGGTTATTTAAGAGCACAATGCAGAAATTACTAAAGGTGACGAAGGAAGTTGGGAAATTACAAAATACTAAAGGTTCTAGCTCTATGGAAATTGACAACTTATCAAATGAAAATTCACTGTCACTAATGCGGTAAGGGTATATGTATCATTTTTAATAGTTTTAATATTCAAAATCATTTGAATGCTTCTAACATACTCTTATTTTTCATTTAAAGGGCAAAGCTATATGACTTGGCAGTCGCGTTTTTACCAGGTTTAGGTACAGAAGAGGTTGATCTATTATTTCTTGCAGTAGAACCTGCATTGAAGGTTAGCTAATTTCAATTTCAGGATAAGTCTTACAGCTAAAGTTATCTTTGTCTATTTGATGTATTATATTAACACAAGTGATGCACATCTGGTTGAAGGACACTGAAAGTTTGATTCAGAAGAAGGCTTACAAAGTTCTTTCAATGATTCTTGAGGTATTCAATTTTTAATTTTAATGGACATTTTTTCTGTTGTATTCTCTAAGTTGGTGTTGTATTCTATTCTTTTTTATAGGCAGTAAGTTTGATTTGTTGAAACTAATACTACTTAAACAACTGAAACTAATTTTCTGTCATTTGGATTTAAACTTTACGTTTTTTTTGGACAGCATGATGACATTTTTATAGGAAGAAAGTTTGAAGACTTGCTCAAATTGATGTTTGAAGTGATGCACTCATGTCATTTTTCGGCCAAGCGGCACAGACTTGACTGTTTATATTTTCTACTTGCACATGTCTCAAAGGTAACAAACAGCATATATTTCATTTAGTCAAAGAGGTTGCATGTGCATAAACTAGAATATATATGCAATTGAAGACATGTTTTGCAGGATAAATCAGAACAAATGAAACGTGAAATTGTTGCTTCATTCTTAACTGAAATTGTACTTGGACTTAAAGAGGTACTATATATGTCATGCTGGTTTTCTTAATTAACTACTTAAGAAGCTTATTGAGCTGCAGTTTGGGGCCTCATTTTACTTTTGTTGTATTATACAATTATATCTGAATATATGATTTGTAGTCTAACAAGAAAACAAGAAATAGAGCATATGAGATTATCGTCCAAATTGGCCATGCCTGCGTGGATGAAGACAAGGGTGGAAACAAGGAGAACTTGTATAACTTTTTCAACATGGTAGATAAGCTTCCTGGAAAACAAAAATTTTAGGTTCCTTTAACTATTGAGAAGTAATTTTCATTTTGGTTGCTATATCTTGGTCTAGGTGGCCAGTGGTCTTGCTGGAGAGACACCTCACATGATCAGTGCGGCAGTGAAGGGCATTGCTCGTTTGGCATACGAGTTCAATGATCTTCTATTGAATGCTTTCAGCATTCTTCCATCAACATTTCTCCTCCTCCACAGAAAGAGCAGAGAAATAAATAAAGTAAGCATTCTAGAATTATTGAAGCATGATAAATGCTCTTAGTGAACAAATTTATATTATCTTCAAGAATCTAATTTCTTTTTGCTGCAGGCTAGTCTGGGTTTTTTAAAGGTATTGGTTGCCAAGTCACAAGCTGAAGGGTTGCAAACCATATGAAGGGCATGGTGGAGGCTTTGCTGAGCTGGCAAAGTAGCAGCAAGAATCATTTCAAAGCAAAGGTTTGATTCATTTACCTTGTTTGGAAATATTGTTTTTTGAAGTGATCCTATTCATTATGTTAGACAAAGTAATCATAGTTGGTTTCTAATGCCATTGTGTATTAATCTTGTTGTAGAATAACTTATTTACAGCACTAGTCAACTTATTGTGTCAGAAATTTATTTGAACCATTGAAATTGAACTAGCCTAACCAATTGAATCTGATAGTTGAATCTTGCCAGCAGATCACTTATAGTTCTAGTCTTGAAAATTATCCATTTATTTTTTATTTTATTTTATTTTATTTGCGTAATGAAGCCAGCGATAATCCAGGAAGGCAAGTGAAAACTATTGTAAACTAATTGTGCTAAGCTGTTATTTTATTTTATTTTATTTGCGAAATGAAGCCACCTTTATGCTGTTACAGGTAAAGCAGCTCCTGGAAATGCTTGTCAAAAATGTGGGCTTGAAGCTGTTAAGGAAGTAATGCCTGAAGAACATATGAAGCTTCTCACAAATATAAGAAAGGTTGTTGCGAATCAATTTATTTATAAAATTAGTTTGAACAATACAACATTGGTCACTTGTGACTGCTGGAATGCAGATAAATGAACGAAAAGAGCGAAAGCATTCTGCTAACAGTGAGGAAACCAAATCTCGTCTATCAAAAGCAACTACCTCAAGGTTCTGCCTGCTTTTTGTGTCATTAACACATCTCACAAACACCCTTGAACTCACATTATAGTTACTTTATAACACATCTAACAAATCTCGTCAAATTGTATAATCCAAGAAACTTAAAATACTGCTTAAATTATATTTTCTGACTCTTGATAGTCTATAACAGGCTGAGCAGATGGAATCATACAAAAATATTCTCTGACTTTGGTGATGAAGAAACGGACAATGGCAATTCTGAAGATATGATTTCTGGTCGACATAGCTTGCTAAACTCCAAAAAGTCTTCATTCAAGTTTGTGCCTGGACTCAAATATTGTTCGTTCAGTAGCCGTACATAGATTGAGTATCATTTAAACTAATTGAATAATTTGCAGGTCCAAGAGAGCAAGGAAGAGGTTGGCAGAAGATAGTTATGAACAATTAGATGATGAACCACTTAACTTGCTTGACCGTGAAAAGACAAGATCATCTCTTAGATCTTCTGACAGTCTGAAAAGGAAGCTACAGTCTGATGATGAGCCAGAGATAGATGCTGATGGGAGGTTAATAATTACCGAGGATGACAGAAGTTTCAAGAGAGAGATCATGGCTACAGGGTCCGACTCTGATGTGAGGAGTGTAGCATCTCGAAAACCAGAAAAACGCAGAAAAACAGGCCAGTCTGGTTGGGCGTATACCGGTTCAGAGTACTCAAGCAAGAAGGCAGGTGGAGATTTGAAGAGGAAGGGGAAGCTTGAGCCTTATGCTTATTGGCCACTGGACCGCAAGATGGTTAGCCGCAGACCAGAGCACGGGCAGCTGCCAGGAAGGGCATGTCCAGTGTGGTCAAGAGGCTTGAAGGGCAAAGTGTTTCAAATGCTTTAGCCATGAAAACAAAACTAAACAAAAAGAAAAGCAACCACAAGAAGCATAGTTAAGATGTTACTATTATTTATATTTTGTTCTTTTGCGTTCATCATATAGTGTGTTTGGATGTATACTAAAAGATACGGTTGATCTTGTTAGATTTTCTTAATTGTTAAGACATGTTATTGTGAAATTCAATTGCATTTTTGTTGACAAAGTAGAGTACAACTTTATTATTATATAGGGGTAACTTTGTAAAATAATAATTAACTTTTAAAAATGTTTCAATTAAATAACTCAAGTTTTAAAAGTATTTTAGTTAAATTACTCATTTTTATATTTTATACAAATTAAAAGTCATAACATATTAAATCTTATATTTTTAAATTCAATTAGAAAATATTTTTTTATTTTTTTGATGTTGATATAGAACGTTGACGTAAATTTTAGGCATTTTTTTTTATTTTTTTCATAATTAACATGTTTTTTTATTTTTATAATTTTATTTATTAAAAATTTCTAACTCATGTTTTTTTCATCATTACTTTCTTGTTATAATAAAATTTAATAATAACTCGATTTGATATTTTGAAGATCCAATTTGAGAAAAATATGCATGGGTGATTAAATTAGAACACTTTTGAAACTTGATTATTATTTTGTGACATTTTCCCTATTATATATAGTAAAACATATCATCATCATGAAGATTCAAAACTTTTAGAATGTAAAAAATCCAACAATATTACTTGTAACAAAGTACACATGGTCGAAATAATACAAGACAAGTGACAGTTAACACAGCCCTCTATATTCTCTCCAGACCATGCTTTGATCAACACACAAAACCAGGTTGTCAGTCTTTATCTTGTTTCTCAGTTACAAGCAAATCCTTGCTTGTAAACCAAAATACACAACAGAAGTTGAGACTGAGAGATACCATCCAAATCTATTGAAAAGGCGCAAATAATATTGATGAGTTGTGACCTCCAAATCCAAACGAGTTAGACAAGGCAACCTTCACATCCAGTTTTTCTTTCTTCGGGCCCACCAACACTCTTGTGTCCTGAATTTAAACCATGGCCACAAGGAATACATAAACCTGAATCTAAAATATTCTAAGTCACAGAAACAAGACGGACTCGCTTACCACGCCTTCATCTGGATTTTCAAGATTAATATTTGGATGAATCCAACCTGTTCGTATTGCCTACAACAAAAGAAAAAGCCTATACATCAAAACCATCTAACTTAACACCAAGGACAGGCCAGAATGACAGGTTGATTTGTTCACAAAGTAACATTTGGCACGTAAATAGAATATGCAACCAACTTGCACTTCATCAGTAAAAGTGTGCTGAGAAAAACTCCTTCAGTGAATGAACCAAAGATGCCACTTGGGTAGGTAGCCAATGGTAAGAGTCAAAGACTCTTTGGAGACCACCCATGTCCAAACCTAGTTAGAAGTAGTTTAAGGTGCCCTAAATTGACGCTTACTGTTCAAAGGAAAAAAAAAGTATGAACAAAAGATGAATATTACGTAATCAAGTCAACTAAATAAAAATCTCTCACGAGATTAATTATTTATAGTGCCAACATCACATAAACAGGGCATGTAACATCTTATTTGATGATACTTTATGGTTGGATTAGGAAATGAGACACATCTTGACAGGACAAAGAATGTCATTATCATGTCTACAACCAATTATAACAATAACAACCATGCATTATGCAAACAATCTTGTTGATGCAATTTTGATTTGGTTATGTACTAGAATTCTTTATTAATATAATGATAAAAGCCAATACCCCCCTTTTATGGATTGAAGATCCATCAAGAGGAATCATGTTTCAGTTACAAAATATTACCTGTACAGTTGCAACGGCTTCTACAGCACCAGCTGCTCCTAGAAGGTGACAATCATTGATTTTGTCGAGTTCACTCGCAACTACAAACATTGGAATTTTATAATGTAATAAAAAAGCGATCTTCTTAAGGGGAATGAAATTTTAAAGTCACCTCCTGGTTATGGCCAAAACAATGAAGAAGAGCAAGGTATTCCTTGAGGTCTCCAGCTGGTGTTGATGTAGCATGTGCATTTATATAGTTCACATCCTCCCTGCTCACCCCAGCCTGAGATAGAGCTTTCTCTATGCATAAAATGACACCCGTACCTGATAAATACATCACATGTTTCCTTGTCATTTATAACCAACTATACATATGCAAACAAGTTGCACCATACATTTTTTACCATGATACAAGATTAAGCGCTATAACAAGGAAAAGAAAGGAAATTTCATATATAGAGTAGCACAATTTAGTTTCGCCATTTATACATGAATATCTACTGCTTGCTACCTTGAGGATGTGGCTCTGTCATATGATAAGCGTCACAAGTGAAACTTCCACCCAAAAACTCAGCATAGATTTTAGCACCCCTTTTCTGTGCAATAACCAAATGAAAATTACACTATCGATTAGCATACTGCGGTTTTAATTTAAAGGAACACCGCCACACATATCTTTACAATATTAATATCAACAAACCTTAGCATGTTCAAGTTCTTCCAGCAAGAGGACTCCAGCTCCTTCTCCCATAACAAACCCATCACGGCCCTGTTTGAAATAGCATAATCTATGTATGTCCTCCAGAACTCAACATGAATAGAATATAGATAACGCATGGACTTCCAACTTTTACAAGTTTCAGTTATAACTTATAACTCATGAAATCAAATAACTTCATGCAGGAGATCTTATCACTATATGGCATAAACACTCTCCCCAAGCAAGTGAGATCTAGGAGTGACAATCCATACGTTATTGGCAATCAACTAATCTGTCCCATACCCATAAGGCATCTATCGGGTAATTATCCATTGAGTATCAGGTATACAACCCGTTGGCAGTTCCAGATAATTTTTTTACTATTTTGATTTTAAAATAATTTTATGCCCAAGAAAATTAGAAGTATATAAATTCTATAACCTAGAACAAAAATAAATGTTTCAATGTATTGTTCGATAAACGGGTATGTATGTCTTGGGTAATCTGCTAGGGCATCACCTAATGCCAATACCAGTCTCATAGACCTGAAAATTTAAAAACTAATCTCATACTCGAATACTCGTCTTGAATTTTTTGGGTGTGTTTGCCATCACTAAGATCCATATGTTGAGATTCATAATTTTAAAAGAACTATTCACAGGAGAAAAACATGATTTTTCCCAAGGAACTTCCACACAAACGGATCATACCCTTATTATATACAAAGTTCTGTGATCAGCTCCGCAGTTTCTGGAAAGTTTAAGCTAAGCTAAAATCTTGATTGAAGAATACAAGTATATAGAATATTACCGAATCCCATGGGCGGGACGCTTGGCAGGGTCACTATTTCTCAGATAGAGCTCTGCATGCCACAAACCCTCCCAATCCTACATGAGTGATGATGCCATAAGTTATCCATGTCCGATGTTAACAACACACACGGATATATATATATATATATATATATATATATATATATATATATATATATATATATATAAATTTTTTTCCTACCTATAGGTATAAGACAGCATCCGAGCCACCGCAAAGCATCATGTCCTGTAAGATTCTCTACACTGTCAGATATGGATGCAGCATATAACCAAAGATAGGTAATTCAGTTGTTAATTTGAAAACACAATAAGAGTAGAGTCTCAATGGCATAAAACCAATAGCACTACAGCTTCACCTCTGATGATGTGATTGGCTGCATTTAGTATACAGAAGTTGCTTGTGGCACAAGCTGTGGAGATAGAATAGTTTGGACCCATCCATCCTGAAGGAGGAAATGCATATGAAGAATAGAAAGAAAGATGTGAAATGGTTGTATCACATTAAGATGAGTGAATTTAAGTCACCAGATCCATGGCCAGCATTGCGGATCCCATATTAGTAGTTGCAAAGGGTACACAGAAGGATTCATCTTCCTATAGGAGACTCTCAAAGCTTCTATGGCATCATTAAAAACCTAGGAAATGGAAGAGTGATTAAGTGTGTAAGAGTAAGAGAGACAGAAAGAAAAGCATAAGAATATTTTACCTTCATACCACCCATAGCAGAGCCAATGAGGACTCCGCATCTGGATTTATCAATGTCAGTGAATTGGTCTTGGGTTATCCCAGCATCAGCAAGGGCCTTCTTGCCGGCAGTTAGCATGTAGAGCATAAACCTGTCCATCCTCTTGGAGAGTTTTGGGGCGACCCATCCGTCTGTTGAGAAGTTCTTGATCTCCCCAGCAATCCTCTGCAAATGAAAGGAATTGAATTTTGAGAGATTGCTATGTTTGAGAAAAGAGAGAAGAGTGAAGAGGGTGGTAAGGTAATGTACAGTTGGATAGTTGGAGCAATCGAAAGCCTCAATTGGAGTGATGCCACTGACACCTTGAAGAAGATTATTATAGAAGTCGTCAGGGTTGCTACCGAGAGGGGTCTCGACGCCCATCCCTGTGACAACGACTCGCCTTTGTTTTGTAGGTGGCTTCTTTTGGTGAGGGTCTCCATGGAAGGTTGAAGGGCTATGGCCATCACTTTACTACCTAAAGGTAAGAGGCACAGAGGTGAAGAAGATGGATGGATGGATGGATGGATTGATTGATTGATTGATTGATTGATTGATTGATTGATTGATTGTATAAATGAAGAATAGAATAGAATAGAATACCTGAAGGATGAGAGCGGGGGCGGGTGAAAGGATTGGGATTGTTAATAGTGATAGCATGATTGGATCTGAAGAAGGAGCCGCGAGTGTTAATGATTGAGATGAAGATGAAGATGAAGATGCTGATGAGGAGAAAGAGGAGAGGGAGGTGCGGCGGCGGCGGCGTCTGCGGGAGAAGAGAGAGAGCTGCGGGTGTTGCTGGTTGCAGGAGACGGACATGCAGGCGGCTACTATCCATGTACAAACGACGGACGCCGCCATCCTTTATCTTCTTTCTCTTCTTCTGACTAATCTAATGGCAGATAACAGAGAAAAGGAGATGGTGGTGGTGGTGGTTGCCGGTGGTTGCCGGTGGTTGCCGGTGGTTGCCGGTGGTGGCTGAGGGCGTTGAATCTTACTACTTACTAGGTGAGAGAAAGAGAGAGAGTGAGGGTTTGGGTTTTTGTTTTGGTTTTGGTTTTGGTTTTGAATTGCGTGTGGAGTTCATTTCATTTGAGAAACAAAGAGACGCCAAGTAGTAAGTAAGTGAAGAAGCCATGGCAGAAATCTGAGTCGTCCAACAGACCGGGCCCACACCAGATGACAAATGTCACCAATTCAATACCTATTTTTCATTTTTATTTCAATTTTAATCTTCTGTGTATATACACGTCTCTCTGACACTAAAAACCATCTTTTGCTACCATAAACTTATCATCTTACTAGTTGATTAATCCGATTGAATTTAAAAATCAGATTACATAAATAATATACTTTTCTTTCTTTTTTCTCCACTCATCTCACATTTCTTTGCTTGTGGATTGTCCTCACTCATACATTTTTCATTTTTCTTGCAAAAAATTGTCATTCTTTAAGCTTTCCTTGCCATCCTTGTGGAAGAGGCCTACACATAAGGAATTTAACTTTCCATGAGCCCTAAGGAAACTAACCAAAACTAACAAACAATATGAAAATGTAAATTTTGAAGGCAATAAGCACAACACATGTCAAAACTAGAAAGATGCTCATGCATAGGTAGTAACTAGGTGTACGCAAGGTGTACATGTGGTAATGCAAGAAGAGAGAGAAGGGTCACTAGTGGCCTTAAATCATGAAGGTAAGATCTCAAGGCTATATAAGGTAAGACACCATTGGCGGTAATACGATGAAGGTACGAAGATTCCGTGGAAGGCCTGTGGAGTTTGTTAAGAATGTTAGTAAGGATATTTGTTGATACTTCGTATGAATTTCAAGGATGGAAATCTATTTAACTGATAGTGGTAACATTTAAATTTTGAGGTGTTTTAATTTTTGTGAATATTGATGTATGGTTATTAATGTTATTATTTAATAATTATATATAAGACTTAGTGTATTATTTAATTAATTCAAATTAGTTAGGTTATGTAATAAATTTGCAAACGAAAAAGAGTTAAGCGTCGAAGGATGTAATGTGTAAAACTAGGAAACCATGGAAAGGAATACTAGAGGAGGGGGAATAAAACATTAACAGAGAAGTGAGAAAGAGGCCAAAAAAGGAGATAAAGAGAGGGTTTCACGATCAAGAGAGGAGATATAAAGGTAATAATCTATGTGGTTTGTGATGAATGTGCATGTGAAATATGATGATAATGCTATAGGAATAGGATAAGGTAAATGGTATCATGGATGAAGTCATTCTTGTTATATGTAAGAGTTAAGTGTTATATGGACAATATTATGTGTACAAGTATGGATAAGTGTTGCAAGTGAAGTATCTCCTAGCTCGTAAGATGTAGCTTACATCGTATTGTAAGATTTGACTAAATCTTTCTTATTTTAACCATATTCAAGGGATTTGATCAATTCTTCAAACCCTAAGCCACACCTACAACAAAAGAGACGAACTTTGGATGATTCTCCATCATTGTTCCATCTCTACACACCATTCCAATGCATCCCATCATGTTTGAATATGTTTATGTTGTTTAATTCGTGAATATGCAAGGATAAACGACTCGTAATCATCTCCGAGTGGACGGCTAGTAAACAAGTTGTGCCTACTTAGGGTTTTATTTGTTAGACTTAAGCATTGAAGGTTCGTGAATTTGTACCAGTTTGAGTATTTGCTTTTCTTCTTGGTTGAAACAATCTAGATACTAGTTTTCAAGAATCAATAATCAATTATCAGTTTTAGAATTATTATCATTGAATGGTTGATTATTGCATTATATTTGATTGGTGTTTGTTAATAACATAATCACGTTTGATATTAGTTAGTTTCACTATCTAATTGAATAACCCGTTATCTAGTTAGTAAATACATTTAAAAAGTAAGAAAAAATGAATTATGTCCGTAATTTTTTAGTTGGTAACCCTAGTACATAATAAATGTATCTACATGAATTGATCCATTTTTCAATATTAATCACAATCCTTTCAAATCTTTTTTTATTTTAGTAATTGGTACTTTAGTATATTCAATCAAACCTTTCAACACACAATGACAAATGTTTAATTATTTAGTTAATGAATTAAATCGCGTTTAACATCAATCACTAATTTCACGTGATTCGACAACCCTAATTACCCTAGCTATCTAGGGTGAATAGGATACATGTTTTTTATCTTATTTGATCGGTACTTTGGCATCGATCAATACATTCATTATCGATAGTAACACTTTTGTTCTATGAAATGCCCTAGAACTTTTATGCAATCTTAAGATTAGTCTATTGATATCTCTTGTAATGGTTGAACCTTCTATCGAACGAGGTTCTTATATAGCTTGGTTAGTATTGTTGAACTCTTGAAAAAAAATTATGTGCATATTGCATGGTTGAAAACGGCTCGATGTGGAGCCGTAATTCAATATTTCATCATCGTTCTCTTGTTATATATTGATATTCTGGGTGTTATTGTTATTGATTAGAGTATAACGATGTGAGCATATGAATAATTATGTTTAACATTTATATCACATGCCTATACTCTATTTTTATAGTAAAAAAATATTCACAATGATTGACCATGTTGCACCTAAAAATGTGACTTTAGTAAAAAGAGAAGCCAGTACAAGAAATAATTGATGGATCTATCTTAACGTTGTTTTCTATAGCATACTCATTATTTTTAAACTTTGTGATCATTTTTCATGCCTAGTGCAGAATCCGACAATGTGAAGGATTCACGGGACACACAATTAGGATACACAAGTGTTAATACTACCTACTCAGACGTATGTCGAATGTGAGCTAATGATCATGGTGTAATGCTATTCCTCTAGTTAAAATGAGAGTTTCCCCCTTTAGGTTCCGGTTAACTATATATTTTCATAAGACGTGACCTAATGGTAAAAATGATCTACCCATAATAAATTACTCAAACTAAACATATGTTCTAATTCTATTATGTAAATCCTTCATATTGCTTGGTTTTAAAACTGCTTTTTAAGCAATATTTATCAATGTGTAACCGAATGAATAGTAAGATGATTAGGGTAGGAGCATATGCGAGACTTTTAGCAACATAATTTTTTTTGAAAAGAAATATGTAACAGTAAAATGGCTACATATTTGATATTCAAAAATAAAATGGCTACATATTTGACATATAAATAAAAATAAAATGGCTACATTAAAGGCTCTAAACTTTACAAAATTATAGATGGATATTTAACAGAATATTTTATGACATCAACAAAATAAAAATAAAATGGCTACATTAAATCGCCATATATGACGATATCAATAGATTTTTTTGGAAATAAATGTGTTTCTACAAAGTGAAAATACAAATAAAGTTATATAGAAAAATTAGTGTAAACTTCTCGTTAATGCCTAGAACATAAATTTAATTAGTTTCTGTTTATGAGTAAAAAAAATTAAAATAAACATAGTTTTTTATTTTGTAAATAAATTTTATATCTAAATAAAAATAATTAAAAAATAGGGCACACAATGAAACAACAATTTTTTTATTTGAAAAAATCTGATCTTTTAACTAGAGTAGTATAAACCATTGAAAGTTTAATATGAATGCTGTACATGATTTAAAATAAACAACGTGTTGAGTTGAAGAATAAGTATTTAAAATAGAATGAGAAAATAAAATACAAGAAGATAAAGGGTGGATGAAGATAATAATATATGGGGACGGAGAAAACAGAGAAGGAAATGAAATCTGGAACACGTGAGTGAGTTCGGGTGTTGTGGTGGTAGTTAGATACTCGCATCCTCCTATATATTTTTATTTTTAATCAAATAAAATAATAGCCGGGAATAAAAACAAAATATCATTTCTCTCTTGTCTACTGTCAAAACTTTAATTTTGATGTTAAGAAAACACATAGAATTATAAAATCATATAATTCATCTTTTTTTTCTCTCTCTAATATTTACTCACTATCACTTATACAATTTGTATTTAGTATTTATTATTGATACATTTTTTAAATTGTAAATTTACACGGGAATGAAGACATTTAAATATAAATACAAGACTAGAAATGAGTAAAAAGGACTAGGGATTGACTTTTAATGATAACTTACATCTATATTAAATACAATCTTCTAAATATACAAGTTAAAATTTTAGATAACTGATAGAGTAAATAAATCAAGTAAATTGAATTATTATTCATAGATTAAGTGTTTTTCAAAACAGTCATATATAAAATGATATTTAATACCGATGTGTTTTGTTTTAGGGTGTTGGACCAGAATTTTGGTGGCAACAATTGCAGAAGAATTAACAACAAAGATAGGGGTGTTAGAAAATTGCAAACCGTAGTCGCGCATTTGCTGTTGAATACAAATGATTTGGGAGCAGCAGCAACATATTCAGCTTCACATGTTGACAGAGCAACAATTGTCTACTTCTTACACTGCCAGATGACTAACCGTCTACCAAAAAATTGACATCCCGCTAATGTTGACTTGTAATTCATCTTGCAACCACCATAGGCCGAGTCACTATACGCTGTAAGCTCAAAGTCATCATCATGAGGATACCACAACCCGAGTGTTGGAGTACCCTTCAGATAACGAAAAATCCTTTTAACCCCGATGAGATGATTTACTTTAGGTTTTGCCTGATATCTAGAACAAAGACACGTGGCGTACATAATATCAGGACGGGAGGCTATGAGGTACATGAGAGATCCGATCATTCCTCTGTACATGGTTGCATCAACCAGATTACTATTTTCGTCGGGTGCACGTCATGGTTCGTGGCAAGTGGAGTTCCAGCAGCAGAAGCATTGTCCATGTCGAACCGACTGCGGATATCACCTACATATTTAGACTGATGTAGGAAGATTCCTCTTGGTGTCTGATCCACCTGTAATCCAAGGAAAAACTTCATCTCCCCCATGGCACTCATCTCAAACTCTGCCTTCATTACAGATTCGAACTCTTTACATAATTCTTCATTTTTGGAATCGAAGATTATGTCATCCACATATATATGTACCAGCTGTAAATCACCATCCTTTTCTTTTATGAATAACGTGCAGTCAATAACTACTCTATGAAAAGAATGTTTCACTAGATGAGTTGAGAGTTTTTCATACCAGGCTCTAGGGGCTTGATGGAGCCCGTAGAGACCCTTGTCCAATTTATAAACTCTATCATGATAATAGGGATCCTTAAATCCTTCGAGTTGACTGACGTAAACTATTTCACAAATTTTACCAAGGAATGCACTTTTTACATCTAGCTGATAAACTTTAATCTTCATGTAGGATGCATAGGCTAAGTAGATACGAATTGCTTCCATCTGAGCCACAGGTGCAAACAATTCATTGTAATCAATGCCTTCGACTTGTCTAAACCCTTGAACGACAAGCCGAGCCTTGTTTCTGATTATGACCCCTTGGTCATCTTTCTAGCATTTAAGAACCCATTTAGTGCCAATCACCTTAGCACCTTTTGGTCTGTCCACAAGAGTCCAGACCCCTAACTTCTTGAATTGAATGAGTTCTTCTTCTATAGCACTAACCCATGCCTCATCGTTTAAGGATTCACTTACATATCTTGGCTCAAATTGAGACACAAAACATTGATAAGCACCATCATGAAGATAACCTTTTTCCATGACTGAGGCATAATCAGCTGAGTAGAGCTGATTTCGTGTCTGCACTCCCGATAGTACATCCACAATGATGTTTTATTGCTTAGTTTTTTTGAAAGGAGTGGAGAAGAACATAAAGAAGGGTTATCATTTAATAAGTTCGGCAGATTCCCACGCGTTACTGAGGTGAACAGCTTAGCTTACTAAAAAGCATCAGTTAACTGGATTAGCTGGCATAATGAAACGACCAAAGAGCAGAAAGCCTAAGATCTGCCTGTGCGTGGAGAGGAAGAATAAACTTTGGGAATCTCTATGATCCCCTTTTTTCCTGCAGTCTTTCCGGCTATGGATCCTACAATTCCCTATGAAGCTCCCTGACAACCTCTTCAATCCATCTTCATCTTGGCTGGCAGCCTAGATTGAGCCCTGGGACTGATCTTCCCGTTGGCTTTACTGCAGCAGTACTCACAGTGAAAGGTCAGCGGGGGGCATAGCGAAATTCCTCACCGAGATGACTGGACAACCGATCGCACCAGCGGAGCGATTAAAAGCGTCTTTGGAGCGAATTCCTTTGAAGTAGTTAGTGCTCTAATTGAGTGAGCCGTGGATCATAAATGATGAGCGTAGCTTAATTTAGCTGATCTCACACCGAACTATAAATAAATATGTGAGTGGCTCTTTATAGAGACTTAGCCCAATGGCTACCACCGGAAGTGCGCTAAGTTAGTCACAGGGGAACCCCAAGTTCTTCCTAACCTCAGACTCTATAAAATAAACTTGGATGGCTTGCTTGTTTAGCCTGCCCCTTCTTTGAATGTGTACAATTAGAGCAAGCAAATGGCTAGCAGGGCCGAGGAACCACAATGAACGGGACGACAGAAGTTCCACAAGAATATGACCAGAGAGATATGTTCTTCTTCGTGCATGCAGGTCTGGTTCCTGAGAAAACAGATCTCTATTAGCGAGTTTCGCCGTACAATATATAACCCGGGACTGGCTGAAATGAATGAATTCTCATGGTTTCCGCCGGCTAATAGGGCGAGCAGCGTAATGGAGTCATATTAATTCGAGATCCGGGAGTGGTGGGAACAACTACTTCATGATCCAAATTTTGAATCCTAGGTTCAGTATCTGAAGATGATAGAGTACGAGGTTCAGAAGTGTCAGAGGCATCAAGATTTGATGCTTGTGTACTTTCATTAGCAGAAACCTATTCCTCCTGGTCCACATTTTCAATCTCCACTGCCTCATCATCATAGGAGGAGTCACTTACATCAAGCTCTCCCCCGGAAGGACTAGAAGAGTCGTCTAGTGGAACTGATGGTGTCGAGTCTTGCGGAGGAGTGTTCAGAACGTCATACATCATTGTAGCAGATAACTCATCATCAGGAAGGGAGGAGGAAGGTAGGTTGAAGGACTTAAATAATCCATCATATTCAAAAAAGAAAGAAGGTTCTTTACCAGCAGGGGGTGGTGTATCTTTGAACATCAACGTTGCACCACACTTTTGGCTGACTCGTTGAGTTGTTGTAAACTCTCTTGTCTGGTATACTGTATCCGAGAAAGATACCTTCTTCAGCTTTCTTACTAAACTTCCCAGTCTGAGTTTTCTTCAGCAACATGCACGGTGCACCAAATGGTTCGAGATACTCCAAGTTTAGTTTACGTCGTTGGAGCAGTTCATAACATGTTTTACCGTGACGTTTGACCACCAAGACCCGATTGAGCGTGTAACATGCATTAGCCACTGCCTCATTCCAAAATTGAATAGGTAGTTTAGAGTCAGCTAGCATTGTCCATGCTGTCTCTATCAAGCTCCTATTCTTCCTTTCAGCAACCCCATTCATTTGTGGAGTGTAGGCAGATGTAAATTGATGTACAATTCCTCTCTCTACAGAACGCCTCCATTCACTAATTCTTGAACTCTGTTCTATTGTCTGATCGAATCTGTCTTACTTTCAGCTTGTAGAGAAATTCCAAAGTAGTTACTAGATGTTTGAATGATTTAAATGTCTCTGATTTGGATTTCAGAAACATCACCCAAGAGAATCTTAAGTAATCATCAGTTACTACATAGCAGTACAGATCTCCATGAATGCTCTTTGTGCTGACTGGGCCAAACAAATCTATGTGTAGAAGCTCGAGAGGAAGGTCAATTGAATTAACTTTCTTTGCCTTGTGATACTTCTTGGTCTGTTTCCCTTTCTTACATGCTACGCAAAAATCTGGAAGCTGGAAATTTTTGACAGTTACTCCATTTACTAAATCATTATGTATCAGATGATTCATCTTCCTAGGATTAATGTGTCCCATTCTCCTTTGCCAGGAGATTGCATCCCTCTTAATTACCTTTGACAAGAAGCATTGAACTATGTGATAAGTTGTGGAGGCTTTTGATAAATCCAAGACATACAAGTTGTTATATCTTGAAGCTGACATTAAAACTCTATCCTCCTATATGACATAATCCTTCTTCAACATGTAGCACTTCTTGTTGTCAAACATAACTTTGAATCCTTTATCACATATCTGGGAGATAGAATCAAGTTGTTCTGTAGTTTTTGAACGTAGTTGACCTTGTCAAACTTTACTTTCTCGTTTCCCACTTCGCCTTGAGCGGTGATGTAACCTCCTTTGTTCCCAGCAAATGAAACATGTCCCCCTTTAATTTTTTTGATGTTGAAAAGGAGGGACGAGTTCCCGATCATGTGCCTGGACGCCGCACTATCAATAATCTAGGTATTAGAGATAGCACTGTAGCGGACACCCTGCATATTCAAAGAAACTTATTAGTTTAGATTTAGGACCCAAGCCTTAACTGGCTTGGGTGACCTAGAGGAATCACACATCATAAACTCAACCCATTGTGCTTTAAAGGATGAGGGCATATATTTCTTCTTATTATCCTCACTATTAGACACTATACTTGATTTTTCTTTCCATAAGCCAGTTTTGTGTAAAGCCTGTTTGTGGTAAACCGACGATTGGCTTATTGTTTGAACTTTAGGTTCACTAATACTCTTAGGTGGAGTATAAGATCTCATTTTAGAAAAATTTGGTTTTGCATCATAAAGTTCAATTTTCTTTTTAGGCGTCTGATAATAAGGACAATTTGAAGAAATATGTCCTCGTTTTCCACAACTGTAGCATGATCTCCCTTTTACAGGTTGAGGAAAATGTTTATGTGGGGTTGTGTTTGGTACGGGTGTGAGATGTGTCTGGTTGGTTTTTTTCACATCTCTTTTAGATGTTTCAGCTTCTTTAACAAAATTAATTGTTTTGACATTTTGAACCTCTTTAACCTTTAGTTTATTTGGACTTTGACAAGTAGAACAAGTTTGGTTAACTGGATAAGTCATTTTTGGTTCAGATGTAGACGTGTGTGAACCTGACCTTAAACTAACCTTTTCAAATTTATCATCCAAATTTTCTATAGGCATATTTCCTTTTGATTTCAAGGTAGACTCGATAGTGCTACCCTTCACAGGTTTACTTGTAGAATCAGGATCACTAACCAGAGGAGTGGACACCATATGATCCTTTACTGGGTTGTTATCTAGTGGTCTACATTTAGTATTCAGAAGGATTTCATGTGGTGGCAGAACTACTTTGTAACCCAAACCTTCCCCATTGTTACGTCCTTTCACTAAGTTTTGAACTATGTGTGAAGAACTAGCCAAGCTATGCAGTTTTTGTTTTAATGAATCTACCTTGACTTCCAAAACTGCTTTTTCAATTTTCGTTTCTTGTAACACCCGGTTATTTTAAAGGTCAAAGAAAGAAAGGAAATGAAGCCCAAGTAGAGGGACTAAAGGTGTCAAAAGGACAAAAGTCCTCAAAAGTTGGTGATAAAGGTGGCATGGCCGCTCATCCCTCTCTTTACACTTATATCATTCGGATTTTAGAGAGAGAGAGAGAAAGAATGAAAGGAGAGCTTAAAACTCTCGGGTATTTTGCAGAACAAGCGCATAAGATCGAATTAAAGGTAAGAATTCATAGTTTTGAGTGTTCTTAACCGGCCTTGCCTCGGTTATATGCTTATGTGTGTTTGTATGCTCGGTTGCGTGCGTTTTTAGTGGGTTTCTAGGTGAAACTTATAGCAAACGGGTTTTAAAGGAAGTCTTACCCGAAGTGACTGCAAATGTGAGTTCTAGAACCCCCTTTTTACCTATTTTTAAATGATTTGGGGCTGGAAATGCATGTATGAACGTTTTTATAAATAATGGGTTTTTACCCGATTGCATATGTGTATGTGTTTGCGGGTGGGGTTTGATTTTGGGCAATGTATGTGTATGATGATGTTATAATTGTGTTTCTAAGGCTTAGAACATATGATTTAAGCTTAGAACAGGCTATAGGATGTTTGGGGACTGAATTATGATGTTGAGTGTGACTTATGCTGTTTATGCACTTAAATAGTAGCTCATGCGCCCAACTGTAAATAACTGCCTAAGTGCCCCATGCGCCCAAAACCTCATGCGCCCGAATAGTACTCATGCGCATGGAAATAGGCTGAAAATTTCTAAGTGTTCATATGCCCAGATATATGTTCCTAGGCACTCATACGCCTGCATAGTGCTCATGCGCCTGCATAGTGCTCATGCGCCTAGAACATGCCCAGAATGGCTAAGTGTTGCTCATGCGCCCTAATAGTGCCCATACGCCTGGAAGTTCCCCATATGCCTAAGTGTTCCTCATGCGCCTGAAAGGTCATGCGCCCCAATAGTGCTCATATGCCTAAAATGACTTAGTATATTTTCTGTTTTTAGGGAAAATGTAAAAGTAGGCTTTGACTTGGGAGGTTCCCGGGGCTGTGTAAGTTGACTTTTTGAAGTCATAGATGATGTGATGGTGATGTATGATATGATTTGATGATGTATTATTGATGCTTATGCATGACGTTGTATGATGTATGTGATGTATGTATGATGGGCCTCGTATGGTGATGTTGGTATGTTCATGTTTATGTTCCTTATTATGTATGATAATTTTCCTGTGGCTTTACGTTGAATGTTACTAAATGATATGAAAGTATTATGTAACATAAAGTGGAAGATAATGAAAAGAGGAACGTAATGAAAGAAATGCATGCAATAATGAATGAATGAAAGTAAGAAAGGCTTGCAAGCAAATGTATGGAGGACCCAATGAATGTTGTTAGCTCAACTGTGTGCGGGTTAGCTACCCCGGAAGGATGAACACTAGGGTGTAATCCTTGTGATTGTCCATATGTATGGGATCCTTGCTGCTTGCCCTAGGTACTGGAGTCAGCTTCGTGCACAAAGTTCGAGGTCTATGAAAGAACTCAGGCCCAATAACCAGCTTCGTGCATAATGTTCAGGGTATAGCATATGACATTGGTCCGGAATGAAAGAGAAAAGATAAGTGGTGAATGCACTTGCCCTAGGTGCTAGAGTCAGCTTCGTGCATAATGTTTGAGGTCTATAAAAGACCTCAGCCCAGTAACTAGCTTCGTGCATAGTATTCGGGGTATTGTACATGTCATCAAAAGTAATGAATGTACAAAAGAAAGTTTATGAATGAAACTGAAAGATAATGGTGTACGATGAACGAACGAAAGTTAGCAAACGAATGATGAAGTTAATATTGTTATTATCTATGTGTACGTATGATGTGTGATCATGTACGGAAGTATAATATGATTTGAAAGAAAGTAAAGAATGGTTTTAAACGGAAGTAAAGTATGTTTTATTTTAAGAACTAGAACTCACTCAGCAACACTGACTTTTATGTGTTTCCAATTGGCAGGTAAAGGTTGCTGATGATGGCACGGGGCGCTACTTGGCTCGTTTTGGGTGGCATTCTTTTCTATAGTTTTTTTATTATAATGCGAAGAAACTATATTTTGTAATGAATGTTGTATTATTTTGCAAAAGCGTTTATATTAATGAAATGAAATGTTTGTTTTAATGTTTTCACTGCAATTTTTTATTAAATATAATGTAAATATATGTTTTATGTGCGATGATCGACCAGCTGTGAGCGACCCGGGAATGGGGCCTTACACCAGCTGTAAGCGTCTCAGGAACGGGGCCTTACAAGTTGGTATCAGAGCCAAAGTTTAAGTGAAACGGGTAAATTTTCAAAAGAAACCTAAACTTAAACTAAGAATGGGACGGAAAGGGAAGGGATGCCAGTCCGAGTAGCTGCGTGCCATCAGGTATTTTCTTAATGTTAACCGGCATTATATGCGCATGTTATGTGATCTGATCTTTGTGTTTATAGTAGATTTAGATACTGATGTAGTCAGGATAAGAAATGCTTGGGGTATGAAGAGTAAAGTAAGTGGCTAATCACAACTGGCCACTGTAATTAGGGACTTACTATACTTGACATGAACTGAGCTATTCCCCTGAATGACCGTGTTGGTGTTTGAATCTTATAGTGTGTTTAGAGGATGGCCGATGGTAGATCATCGAAAGCTTCGCGTGGTAGAGGTCATGGTGGATGTGGTGCTGAACCACGGGCCAAAAGAGGAAGGCCTATGTAACACCCGTTTATTTTAAAAAAATCAAGGAAAGAAAGAATAAAAGTAAAGGAAAAGAAAGAAAGGAAATAAAGCCCAAGTAGAGGGATTAAAGGTTTCAAAAGGACAAAAGACTTCAAAAGTTGGTGATAAAGATGGCATGGCCGCCCATCCCTCTCTCTGCACTTGTAACATTCGGATTTAAAGAATGAGAACGAGAGGAGAGCTGAAAACTCTTGGGTATTTTGATGAACAAGAGCAGAAGATTGAATTTAGGTAAGAATTCATGGGTTTTAAGATGTTCTTAACCGGTTTAGGCCTCGGTTATATGCTTATGTATGTTTGTGTTTGTTCGGGTGTGTTTTTGGGGGTTTCTAGGTGTGAACTTGTAGCAAACGGGTTTGAAGGAAGTCTTACCCAAAGAAGGCTGCTAAGGTGATTTCTAGAACCCCCTTTTTATATGTTTTTAAATGATTTAGGGCTGGAAATGGATGTATGAATGTTTTCATAAATAATGGTTTTTACCCATTGCATATGTGTATGTGGTTGCGGGTGGGGTTTGATTTTGGGCAATGTATATGTATGATGATGTTATGATTGTGTTTCTAAGGCTTAGAACATATAATTTAAGCTTAGAACAGGCTATAGGATGTTTGGGTACTGAATTATGATGTTGGTGTGACTTAGGCTGTTCATGCGCCTAAAGCGCCCAACTGTGAATAACTGCCTAAGTGCCCCATGCATCCAAAACCTCATGCGCCCGAATAGTACTCATGCGCCTAGAAATAGGCTAAAATTTTCTAAGTGTTCATACGCCCGAATAGCTCATGCGCCTAGCACTCATGCGTCTGCATAGTGCTCATGCGCCCAGAACTTGCCCAGAATGGCTAAGTGTTGCTCATGTGCCCCAGTAGTGCTCATACGTCTAAAATGACTTGGTATATTTTCTATTTTTGGGGAAAATGTAAAAGTAGGCTTTGACTTGGGAGGTTCCCGGGGGCTATGTAAGTTGACATTTTGAAGTCATAGATGATGTGATGGTGATGTATGATATGATTTGATGATATATGATTGATGCTTATGCATGATCTTGTATGATGTATTTTGTGTATGTATGATGGGGCGTTGTATGGTGATGTTTGTATGTTCATGTTTATGTTCCTTATTATGTATGATTATTTTCTCGTGGCTTTACATTGAATGTTAATGAATGAATGAAAGTATTATGTAACGTAAAGTGGAAGATAATGAAAAGAGGAATGTAATGAAAGAAATGCATGCATTAATGAATGAATGAAAGTAAGAAATGCTTGCAAGCAAATGTATGGAGGTTCACACCCAATGAAGGGTGTTAGCTCAAGTGTGTGTGGGTTAGCTACTCTGGAAGAATGCACACTGGGGTCCAATCCTTGTGATCGACCATATGTATGGGATCTTTGTCGCTTGCCCCAGGTACTGGAGTCAGCTTCATGCACAATGTTCGAGGTCTATGAAAGACCTTAGGCCCAGTAACCAGCTTTGTGCACAATGTTCGGTTTATAGCATATAGCATTGATCTGGAATGAAAGAGAAAAGATAAGTGGTGAACATACTTGCCCTAGGTGCTGGAGTCAGCTTCATGCACAATGTTCGAGGTCTAGGAAAGACCTCAGGCCCAGTTACCAGCTTCATGCATAATGTTCGGGGTATTGTACATGTCATCAAAGGTACTGAACGTACGAAAGAAAGTTTATGAATGAAAATGAATGATAATGACGTACGATGAACAAACGAAAGTTAACGAATGAATGATGAAGATAATAATGATATTATCTATGTGTACGTACGATGTATTATCATGTGCTAAAGAATAGTATGATTTGAAAGAAAGTAAAGAACAGTTTTACATGAAAGTAAAGTATGTTTATTTTAAAACTAGAACTCACTCAGCAACGCTGACTTTTATGTGTTTCCAGTTGGTAGGTAAAGGTTGCTGAGGATGGCATGGGGTGGCTACTGGGCTCATTTTGGATGGCATCCATTTTTATAATGTTTTTGTGATGTAATACAACAAGTATTTTGTAATCTGATAACGATGTATTAATTTACAAAAGCGTTTATAATGAAATGAAATGGATGGTTAAATGTTTCCGCTGCATGTTTTTAGTAAGTTATTTCAAATATATGTTTTATGTGCGATGATTGACCAGCTGTGAGTGTCCCGGAAACGGGGCCTTACAAGTTGGTATCAGAGCCAAAGTTTAAGTGAAACAAGTAAAATTTTCAAAATAAACCTAAACTTAAACTGAAAATAGGATGAAAAGGGAAGGGATACCAATCCTAGTAGCTGCGTGCTATTAGGTATTTTCTTGATGTTAACTGGCATTACGTGCACATGTTATCTGATCTGTGTGCTTATATTAGATTTAGATACTGATGTAGTCGGGATAGGTAATGCTTAGGGTATGAAGAGTAAAGTAAGTGGCTAATCGCAACTGGCCACTATAATAGGGACTTACTATCTTGACATAAACTGAGCTATTCCCTTGAATGACCGTGTTGGTGTTTAAATCTTATAGCGTGTTAGAGGATGGCCGGTGGTAGATCATCAAAAGCTTCGCGTGGTGGAGGTCGTGGTGGACGTGGTGCTGAACTACGAGCCAAAAGAGGAAGGCCTAGAGCCGAAAAGGTGGTTCATGAAGGACCCGAATCCCCTCATCCAGAGGGGGGGGATAAGAGTGCTAAGTTGAGAGCCTTAGTGAAGAAGGCGGTAGTGGAAGAAGTTCATCAGGTCATACAGACGATCTTACCGTCTGTGGTGACTGAAGTGATTAAGGCTATAAGAGAAGGAGAAAGAAGGGAGAGGAATAGGTCCTTAGGAGGACGGGAGCGACCGAAGACTGAGACGGTTTTCTCTGATGATGAGGAGGAGGAAGAAGAGCCTATGTAGGAGACAACATGAGGCTGTAACTACGGGGCATTTTAAAGATGCAAACCCCTACCTTTGATGGTAATGGCATTGTTGCTGCTGCTCACCAGTGGGTGATAGAAATAGAGTCTGTATTGGATATCAACGAGTGCCGGGAAGACTAGAAGGTGTAGTTCACTACCTATTCGTTTGTGGATTCAGCTCTGTGTGCTGGTGGGACAACATTGTCCAAGCCGAGGGTAGTCGGGCAATTGGAAGGATGAAATGCGCAGAGCTGAAGAGGATGGTGATTGAGGAGTTCTATCCTCACTGTGAGATGGACAAAGTTGAGAGAGAGTTCCTGCAGTTGGAGGCGGGAACGATGACCCTTCAACAATACACCACCAAGTTTAATGAGATGGCCCGATTGGTGTCGGATCAAGTGACACCTTTGTCGCGAAAGATCAAGAGGTATATTCAGGGATTGCCGGTGGATATCCGTAGGCATATGATCGCTGCCCGACCGAGCACGTTTAGGTCGGCGCTTGACTTGGCGGGGAGGTTGTACGATGAAAGGACCGTGGTGGTGGCTGAAGTGGGCAAGAAAGGTAGTGGTGATTAGAATTAGAATGGAAAGCGGATTGGACGTGGCGGGGCTACTACAAGTAATGAAGGTGCACGGGTGGATGACCGACATGTGGTCACATATGGTGCGGGGATGAAGAAGTGTGGCAAATGTGGGAAGGAGCATACTGGCGAGTGTAGGTGGGGATTGAATGTGTGCTTCAAGTGTGGGAAGCCTGACCACATGGCGAGGGAGTGTAAAGATGGGAGGTGTTTTAATTGTGGCGGGGAGGGCCATATGAGTAGGGACTGCAAGAAGCCGGGGGCTGAAGGTTCGGGAGTGAAGAAGTCTGAGGAAAAGGACAGAGGGCGAGCGCCAAAGCGTTTACGATGACGCAGGAGGAGCCTAGGACAGACCCCGATGTTATGTCAGGTACATTTCTAGTAAACCAAACTTTAGCCTCTGTGTTATTTGATTCTGGTGCTAGTAAAAGTTTTATTTCTGCTGCTTTCTGTGCGAAGTTGCCTGTTAGTAGTAGGAGTATAGGTATGCCCTTTGATATAGAAACTGCCATAGGTAAGTCTACCAGGAATTCTAAGATGATAGAAGATTGTGACGTAGAATTAGAAGGTCACAAGTTTCCTGTTAGACCCTTTGTGATGACCTTAGGCTGGTTTGACGTAGTCCTAGGAATGGATTGGTTGGCAGATTATGAGGCGAATATGATATGTCGCTAGAAGATGGTCAGAATTATAGAGCCTGATGCGAGTTCGGTGACGGTTTATGGTGATCGGGTCACTACGATGCCGAAAGTGATTTCGATGGCGGTGGCGGGAAAGTGCATGTTGGATCAAGAAGAGGGCTAATGAAACCAAAACTATATCACTTAAGTTATTTTGATGCTGCATGCAAAGGCTTCCGAAGCTCTTCATGGAACTTCCGAAGGTTGTAGAGTTCTTCCGAAGACAAAGGAAGTCCAACTTCCGAAGACAGAACTCTACTTCTGAAGACAAATGCATATTTCCGAAGTTCAAGACTTAAAAGAATAAAGTGAAGACCACTTTCGAAGTATGATGAAGAAGTCTCCAAGTCTTGGAAGAAGCAGCGTCTTCCGAAGTATAAAGTGGCTTCGGAAGTACTTACTCTTCCGAAGCCATTTAACCTTCGAAAGACACTGCTATAACTAGTGGACACAAGTATGGTCTCTGACACTCTGTCGCAGACTTCTGATACAACATGGCTTCTTCTTAAAGAACCATGTTGTTGACCATACTTTATTCCACTGTTTACCTTTTTATGATAGTACAGTTGCCATCTTTAGTTGGTGACAAAAGGTAAGTCAGGGACATGTCCTGACTACCAAATCTCAGATAAGACTTTATCCGAGATACCTTAATCTTTAGTCTTGTAGTATAGACTTTAGCTATAGGATCCCAACTGGTATCAAGTATATCCGGCTGTAGATAGTATTATATATAGGTTCTCCTTGTAATTCATACAGATAACAAACAATCTGCTTGTAAGAGTCTTTGTATTTTGTGTTGAGATTCAATATATAAAAGTATCTTGAAAATTATATTTCTGTGTTCTTAGTTACTTTTCATATTGTGATCAACTCTTCTTGATTCTTACCCGAGTGTGATTCTAGGTGAGTTTGAGAGAAAACATTTGTGCTTAAGTGACAAACACCGATCCTGCAATTGGTATAAGAGCTTCTCAGACTCTTGATTGCGTGATCTAACCATCCAAATCAACATGTTTTCACTCCTCCCTACCACTCACTCCCTCAAATGGCCCTCAACAAATCTGAAGTAGAAATGGGGACGATGACCAAAGCGCCAATCATCACACCTGAAAACTTCAGGTCTTGGAGTAGAAGAATGGAAGGCTTCATTAGATACCAAGGAAGCAAAATGTGGAACTCGATTGTCAATGGACCGTACAAGCCAAAGGTGGCTTCACCTGGTGGAAACGGTGCCATGATAGAAAAGGCTGTCGAGGACTATTCTGATGAAGACAGAAAGAAGATGGACATTGATAGCAATGCTATGACTATTCTCATGACTGCAATACCGAACTCTATTATGGTGGGGTTCGAGCATTGCAAGACTGCCAAAGAATTGTTTGATGCACTTGCTCAGATGTATTCTTGCTCTAACGACTCAAAGAAGGACTCACTGAAGCAGCAGTTCGAGAACTTCACTCATATTGCTGGAGAGACCCTCAGCCAGCAGTACTTCAGGTACATGGATCTTATCTCTTCCCATCAGTCCGTAAAGATCACTCCTGAACTTAGAGATCTCATGAGAAAGTTCATGAGTGCTCTTCCAAATGAGTGGACATTCTACTATGTTTCTATCAAGAGAACAGAAAACTTGAACACTCTTTCCATGACTGAGCTCTATGGCATCCTTGATGGATACCATTTAGAGATGGAGAGTAAGAAGGGCCATCAAACAAGCAGATCTATGAGTCTTCCTGCTAGCAACGCTTTAATGGTTGCTGAAGGCTCATTAACCCCTCAACCTCAGCACTTCCTGACTTATCAGCAGCCATCCTGCTCATCTGGTCCCTACATCACTTATCCTGAGACTCCAAGGTCTCAACAGGCTCAACACAACTCCTTCCAGGAAAGTTGTGCCTTTGTCTCAGGAGGTGGACACTCAGGATATTTTCAATACTGCTTTGATGATCTTGAGTGCTTCAGCCCAGATGACGTAGAGTACGTGGACATTGTCCAGCAAATGGCTCTTTTAACTTACAGAGCAAAGAAGTTCTTTAAGAGTACTGGAAGGCACTTCCCTCAGAACCCACTACCAGCAAGTTTGGGTTTGACAAGACCAGAGCAAAGTGTTACCACTGTAACCAACTGGGTCATTTTGCAAGGGAATGCAAGGCTCCAAAGACCAATCCGGGAACCCCACAGGCCTCCACACATCCCTCAACCTCAAAGCCCACTGAGAAGTCAACTGAGACGGCCACAATGGCTCAATAAGTTGACTGGAGCTTCATGGTACAGGATGTGACTCCTGCTCAAGCTCTCATGGCCGAAACAGATGATGCCCAGGTATATGAACATCTCTGCACTCCAGCCTGCGTAGCTAAAGTTAAACTCTATCAGGATTACAATGTGGAAATCAGATCTGACATTGAGTCTTTAAATATTCTAAAATCTGATTTTAAAAGAGCTGAATCTGACTATGAAAAGAAAATTGATGAGTTGGAGGAAACTGTATCTCTTTTGAAACATGAACACACTAACTACAAGACTCAAATTAAGGATCTGATATCCAAATTGTCTGAGGCTCAAGCCCAGCTTGTCACTACTGAGGCTCAGGCCAGGAAGCATGCTATCTCTGAGCAAAACTTCCAAGCTATTCTTGCATCATCCTCCCATTCCAAACCCTATTATCAGAATAAAAAAAGGGTTGGGAACCAATGAAATTGCTCCACCACACTCCTATGAGTCTATCAGACAGCCTAGATGTGGTACTGAAGAGCTAGAGGTTCCAACTGCTGGCCCTTTCTTTCCAGAGTTAAAGGATGAGGCACCAATAGTGGTCACCACAGGGAAGGAACAGGTAGATGTACTTATCGCCTCCTGTGATGATCAAATCCTAATCACCAAAGCCAAAAGAAGCAGAGCTAAAGCTGCTAGGAGAACTGCTAAGAAAGTGGCTGAATCCAAACTGAAAATTGACCCCAAACAGAAGGGTGTCTTTGTTTCAGCTGGTTTCCAAGTGTTGGTTACTTCTGATTCAGGAAAGGAATGTAATACCAGCATTCCTGTCCTACCAAAGGATCAGAAGTTAAAGGGAAAAGTTATTGACAAAGAAAAGAAAACCAAGAAACAGTAACCCTCAACTCCCCAAAAGACTAACATTGCATGCATCATGTGTGGCCTGCAAAATCATATGGCAAAAGATTGTTACTATAATCCTGCAAGCACACATTATGCAAACAATGTTAGGAAAGAGGGATTCAGGAAGGTTTCACATTTGGACCTTTCCATACGGTTCAAGATTTGAAGAAGGGAAAGCTAGTTTCCAAAGCCAAGTTGCTTTCGGAAGAAACTCCTTCTTCCGAAGGGAAAATGGCTTCGGAAGCAAAAGCTACTAAGGTTCGGAAGAACAAGAAAGCTCCCTTGAAACTATCTCAGAAGAAGACTGCTTCGGAAGAAAAGGTGGTGTGGACTTCTTCCGAAAAGAAAGAAGCTTCGGAAGAAGACCATGCTGCAAAAGCTTCTACAAGCTCATCCTCCAAGATCAGCCAAAGGGTGGACTGGAAGATCAAGGAAGATGCTGCAGCCCAAACCTCTTCCTCAAAGACCTCTGTTGAACCCCCATGCATATCATTTGGTTCACTCATGTCATTATCTTTGGAAGAACCCAAGACAAATAAAGCTTGGGTTTCCAAACAAAACTGAATTCTCATCTTATGTGCAGGAACATCCATTTGACAAGAACAACAATGTATGGATTGTAGATAGTGGATGCTCCAGGCACACGACAGGGAACATACATCTCCTTCAACAATTTCAACATTATGATGGAGGTCCTGTCCAGTTTGGAGGTGAGGCCGGAGGATATATTTCTGGCAGAGGGAGTATATCCAATGGTATGTTAACCGTTGACAAAGTTAACTTTGTCAAACAGCTTGAACACAATCTGTTAAGTGTTTCTTAATTCTGTGATCAAAATCACCAAATGCTTTTCACAGAACATGAGTGCATTATCCTCAAACCAGGGATGAAAATTCCTCCGGAATTGGTGCTTCTTAGATCTCCTAGGAAAGGGGATATGTACAAGCTGGATATGAACAATCCTTCCCCAATAGGTGAAGTATCATGCTTTCTTTCCAAAGCTAATAGTGATGAGTCAACACTGTGGCATAAACATATGTGTCATGTATATTTTAAGACAATGAATAAATTGGCTAAAAATAACTTGGTACACGGTTTGCCTAAAAAGGAGTTTTTCTGCAAAGACAACTATGTTGCATGCCTGAAAGGGAAACAACACAAGACATCTCATAAATCCAAATGTGTTAACTCTATCACTACTCCATTACATTTATTGCACATGGATCTTTTTGGTCCCACAAGTATAATGAGCATTGGAAGGAAATCATATTGCCTTGTGATAGTTGATGACTTTACAAGATTCACATGGGTATTCTTTTTAAGAACTAAAGATGAAACTGCTGAAACGTTAAAATCTTTTATTCTTAAAATAGAAAATCAAATTGATCACAAGGTTAAAATAATTAGATGTGATCAAGGGACTAAGTTTAAGAACTTCGTTCTTGACTCATTCTGTAACTCAAAAGGGATTGCTAGACAATATAGTGCTCCCAGAAGTCCTCAACAAAACAGTATTGCTGAGAGGAGGAATAAGACACTTATTGAGGCTACTAGAACTATGTTAGTTGATTCAAAGCTGTTGGACCAAAAGAACCAATGAGCCTGATCAGAAAAACCTCTAAGTCTCACAGACATCACAACAACTGCTGAAGACTTGATCAGCTGTTTGACAAAGTCTGAAGACTTCAACAGCTGAAGACTAAAGTACTGAAGATCAACAGCTGAAGACTAAAGTACTAAAGACTTCAACAGCTGAAGACTAAAGTACTGAAGATCAACAGCTGAAGACTAAAGTACTGAAGACTTCAACAGCTAAAGACTAAAGTACTGAAGATCAACAGCTGAAGACTAAAGTACTGAAGACTTCAACAGCTGAAGACTAAAGTACTGAAGATCAACAAGTGAAGACTAAAGTACTGAAGACTTCAATAGCTGAAGACCAAAGTCTGAAGATCAACAGCTGAAGACTAAAAGTACTAAAGATCAACAGCTGAAGTACAAAGACTGAAGACATCAGCTGATGACAACAGCTGAAGTTCAAGTACAAGTACTGAAGCCTTCAGAGTTTGTTACAACAGCTGAGGAAGCATTCTTCAGTTGTTGTGATGGTTTCCTTTCAGTAGTTTCTTTTATGTTTCAGTATCTGTAAAACGACTGAAGAGCATGTTCTTCAGTCGTTGTAGTTTCAGTAGTTTCTTTTCAGTAGTTGTAGTGATAGTTAACACTTAGTATTTTTGTAAGAAGATGTCAACTGTTTTGACATCTTCAGTTGTTGTGTTAACTTTCAGTAGTCTGAATAATTCTGTTAGATGTCACTATCAAATGACATCAGCAGACGTCACATCTCCTATATAGGAATGTTCCACCACGACATATCTTATATAAGGGATGATTGACCTGATTGTATGCGTGACATTTTGCCACCACGAAAGCGCGTATTGAATGGAATATTTGATTTGCAGAATTCTTTCTATAATCGTTTGCTCTTACTTTGAATATCAACTGTATTCTTGTGAATTTTCTAATTCATTGTTTGATTTCCGCTGCAATACTCTCTAATCAATCAACGTAGATCACTGATCCTAATAATTGGTATCAGAGCCGGTTAATCATTGATCAATCTAACAATTGATCATTGAAACTGCTAATCGATATCCGCATTTGATTGAATTAGCATATTTGCAAGAATCGGTTATAGTTCAATTGAATTTCTGCTACTTTCGTTTTATTGCTTTTTGTTTTCTCTTGGTTCAATTTGGTTTGTTGTGTTTTGCTCTAAATCTGTTAAAACTTAATTGATTTTGGTTGAATCTGAGAATGACTACTCCTTCTAATGACCCTCACAATACCGGTTCTTCAACCAAGCCTCCGATGCTTGTTAGGACTGAGTATAACATATGGCAACGAAGAATGCTTCATCACCTGTCTGTTAACAGTTCAGGTTGTTGGACATCGGTGGTACATGGTCCACATAAGCCTATGGTGAACAATCCGGAAACCAATCAAATGGTTCCGAAGAAGAAGGAACAATACTCAGATGAAGATCGGAAACTATTTGAGATTGATGCTAAAGCCCATGGAATTCTGGCCATGGCACTGCCGAATGAAATCTATTCAGGGCTTATGCATCATGAAACTGCTCATGACCTCTGGAATGCACTGAAGAACAATTCGGTCGAACTGATGAGGTCTTAGCAAACAACAGAGAAATCCTTGCCCAACAATATGAAACATTCTCTGATAGGAAGGGTGAGACACTGACTCAACAGTTTGAGCGTTTTTCCAGTTTGATCTCTGAGCTAAAAATGGTCAAACATGAATATACCAATAGCCAGATGAACAACAGATTCCTTAGATCACTGCTTGAGAGATGGGACACATACACTATTGTCCTATGCTCCAGTGCAAATCTGGATAAACTATCTCTCACCTAACTTCATGGAAACTGCTTACATTTGAGAGAGAGAGAGCAGAAAAGGAAACTGGCATCATCAGGAAACCTCACTGATGACTTTGTACCAGGGAACACTGCCTTGGTTGGTCATGAGTCAGAATATGCTGCATCTGAAAGTAATTATGATGAGCATATAGATTTCTCTTCAAACAGTTCAGATCATGCATTTGTTGGTGTTGATAGTCACTCAGGCTGTAATAGTGACAATTTATGTTTTATCATGGATGATTTGAAAGGAATAGCTGATGATGATCTAGAAGAGATGGATATTCTGAGCCAAATGGCCTTGATTAATATCAGATCTCAGAAGTTCAACAAGAGGACTGGCAGGAAATTTCCAGGACTCTCTGGCAAAACCAAAGTTGGTTTTGACAAGAGTAAGTTCAGGTGTCAAATGCCAAAAGCTTGGACACTTTCCTAGAGAGTGTAGATCATCTGGATCTAACTCCTCTGCACCCTTTGTGACTTTTCCAAGCACTAGTCCACAAAACAAGGGACAACATCCTGCTAGTTCTGGTCATCATTCAAAGTTTCGCCTGCATATTTTGTCCCTCAGGGTCCAATGTCATATCCGTATCCCTGCTATTACATGCCTCAGCCAAATCCAGTTCAAGTTCCTACTGCACAACAACCACAAGCATTACCTGAGCCTCTACCATCTCAATCACAACCTCATCACAGCTTTTTCACCCCTGGTAATGTTGACTGGAGCAGTTTACCAGATGATCTCTCTGGTACTGAGCAATTATTTGCTAGTGATGGTCAACATGGTGGTGAACATCCTTTTGGGAATCTAGCTCTCATGGCCCTGAAATCTACTGAGAGTTCATGCTCCAATGCATTTTGCACAGGTAACCTAGGTATCCTCTGAGGCTAAGGCCAAGCTTTGTTCTGAATCTTGCATAGATGCATTTGTGTCTATTAGAGAAGCAAATGTAGCTGTAATTAATCAAAATCTAGAGCTTGAGCAAACTATTTCCAAAAGAAAAGCTGAATATGAGTTGTCCTTAAGGACAAAGATGATGAGATTTATAAGCTAAATGCCAATTAAATGATGAAAAGGCTAAGCTAGAGGTCATTCTTGAGAACCATAAGGAACTCAAAGAAAAACTGCAGTTACCCAAGTTGAGTGTGACCGCTGGGTGTCAACCTGCAAGGGATTTGAAATGCTGCTCAGTAAGCAATCTGCTTCGAATGTGAAGTTTGGAATTGGTACAACCATATTGCACCCCCAACAGATTTTACTCCAAAACCAATAGTAAAATCTGAAGGTCAAAGCAATCTCCAAACCACATCATCATGTGCATCATCCTCAAGTGATCTCCCAAAATCACAAGATGAAATAAGGGTTGATACCTCAGCAAGTCAATTGGCTGATGGGTTAACTACTGATAAGCACATGAAGCTGAGTATTTCAGATGTTGTCCCTCAAAGTTACTTAAGTACTGAAGGGCAAGTTACAACAACTGAAAAGCATTTCAAATCAGCTGAAATAAATGGATTAACAACTGCTGACAATGAACAGCTGAAGAACAACTCTTTAGTTGTTACAGATTCTTCAGTACTGAACAAAAGTACTGAAAGGAGGAAAGTACTGAAGAGAACACCTTCAGTAGTTTCCACATCAGCAGTTGATCAATCCAAGATGAAGAATAAGCCATGTGAAATATGTGATAAATTCAATCATCTTTCTGATGAATGTTGGTACAGAAAGGGTTCCAAACTCAAAGAGATAAGCTCATTAAAATCCAGATGGATGAAATGAAAACTGAGTTTGAGACCAAGTTTGTACCGCATTCATTCCATTCTGATAAACCCAAGCCTTCAACCAAATCCAAAAAGAAGGATAAGGTTCATCAAAAACAACTGATGGTGCTCCTCATGATAAACATCAGACTAAGTCTGTTAATTTTAAGGAGGAAATGGTGGATCACAGGAACTCATCAAACACAAGTACTGATATGTCACAAGAGCTGAAAGCTTTGGCTACAAATCAGACACAACTTGTTATGATGGTTCAACATTTGTTGGGGAGAGTTAACCAACTAGATGCACCTGTGATCAAATCACTGAAAAGGCATTCCAAGCCCAAATCCAAGGAATCCATTTCAGCACCATCTCCTTCTTCATCAGCTGTTAATCATAAGAAACAAGTTATGGTTGCATCTGTTAATGAAAACAGACCCAAAACCAAAAAGGTTTGGGTCTCAAATCTAACTAGTTTTCTTTTATGCAGGGTTCTTAACATGTCAAAGGAGCATCTGGTATGTGGACAGTGGAGGATCTATGCATATGACTGGGAGCAGTTCTCTTCTTAATGACTACTCTAAGGAAAGAAGGGATTTGTTTCATTGGAAATGATGCCAAAGGTTACATCATTGGGAAAGGATATGTGTCTAATGGACAAATCCGGTTTGATGATGTCAACCATGTGGAGAATCTCAAGTATAATCTGCTAAGTGTCAGTCAGATGTGTGATAAAGGGCATGTTGCAATTTTCACAAGCCAGAACTGCAGGATTTGTCTTCCCAGTTCTGAGGCTGATTGACAAGGTAATGGATGGATACTCTCCTGAAGGCCAACAGGATCGGAAGAGTGTATGCCTTGGATTTGTCAAAGAAGATTGATTTGAAGGGTCATCCATGCCTGTTCTCCAAAGCTCTCTTCAGGAATCTAAACTATGGCATAGAAGGCTGGGTCATGTCAATCTCAGAAACATGAATCAGCTGATCCACAATCGTTTAGTGAGAGGTTTATCAATAAAGGAGTTCCACTGTGATGAAGCCTGCACTGCTTGTTTGAAAGGAAAACAACACAAAGTCTCATTCCCTCCCATTGAAGAACCTAAGTCCACTGCCTGCTTGCAGTTACTGCACATGGATCTATTTGGTCCTGTGAGAGTGATGAGCATGGCAAAGAAGAAATACTGTCTGGTAATTGTGGATGATTACTCCAGATTCGTATGGACTTTCTTTCTACATTCAAAGGATGAGGTTGCTTAGAAGATTATAAACTTTGTGCTGTATGTTGAGAAGCAGTATTCCCTATCAGTCAAGTGTATAAGGAGTGATAATGGTACTGAATTAGAAACCATACACTTGAAGATTTTTTATCTTTCAAAAGGAATCAAAAGGCAGTTTAGCATCCCAAGGACTCCAGAACAAAATGGAGTAGTGGAGAGAAAGAACAGGACTTAATTGAAGCTGCAAGGTCCATGTTGGCTGACTCTGTTTGCCTTTGACCTTTTGGGCTGAAGCTGTCAATACAGCTTGCTATGTGCAGAATAGAGTGTTAGTAAATCAGAGGTTGATGAAGACTCCATATGAAGCTCTACATCATTTGGCTCCTTTGATTTCATTCTTCAGAGCCTTTGGATGTCCTTGTTTCATTCTCAACACAAAGGGTCAACTCCACAAATTTGATCCTAAGGTGGATGCAGGTATTTTGTAGGTTATTCATCCACTTGCAAGGCTTACAGAGTCTTCAACTGCAGAACAAAGATAGTTGAAGAAACCTTGCATGTGAAATTCAATGAATCTCCTAAGGATAAAATTCCACAAAACCCTGTGGAGTTGTTTGATCTGGACATACTGCAATATGCTCCTTATCAAACTCCAGCTGTTGCAGATCATGTGGATAAATCATCTTCTGCAGCAAGTCTTCCACCTGGTGGTACTGAAGATGATGATGATATCAGTACTCACCTTTTCAAGTTCAGTGACCAACTGCCTGAGTCTGCTAAACTTGATGTTCCTGTACCTTCAGCAGCTCCATCCACAACAAATGCTGATGAGATTTCTAATTCCTCTACATCGTTTGATTTGCCATCTAATACTTGGTTTCAAGAATCTGAATCAACATCTGCTGATGCTGAACGGCTACAAACACTTGCACTGATCTTATTGTGCACCAAGAACTGAAGAATCACCCCATGTCTCAAATTATTGGTGGTATCAATGCTGGCGTCTCAACCAGAAGTCAATTGTCTAACTTGTGCTTCTATGCTCTCTTCATCAGTCAGCAAGAGCCAAAGAACTATCATGTTGCTTTGAGAGACAATGGATGGGTGGAAGCCATGCAGCTTGAGCTACTTCAGTTCAAGAAACAGCAAGTGTGGGAACTGGTTCCTCTACCCCAGGTAAGTGTGCAATAGACACTAAATGGGTGTTTAGGAACAAAACAGATGAAAATGGGCTTATTGTTAAGAACAAGGCCAGACTGGTTGTTTAGGGGTTTTCACAAGAGAAGGTATTGATTATGATGAGACCTTTGCCCCTGTAGCCAGACTGGAGGCAATTAGATTGTTCTTAGCCTATGCTGCATTCCACAATCTTAAAGTTTTTCAAATGGATGTAAAAGTGCATTTTTATATGGTAAATAAAAGAAGAGGTTTATGTGTGTCAACCACCAGGTTTTGAGGATAATAACATCCAGATTGGGTATACAAGCTTGATAAGGCTCTTTATGGGTTGAAACAAGCTCCTAGAGCCTGGTATGAGACATTATCAAATTTCTTCTTCAAATAATTTCACTAGAGGCTCCATAGATAAAACTTTATTCATTAAGAAGGTGGATCACATAAGCTACTTGTTCAAATTTATGTTGATGATATTATTTTTGCATCCTCTGATTCCAGTTGTGTGATGACTTTACCAATTTAATGCATAAGAAGTTTGAAATGAGTGCAATGGGAGAATTACAGTTCTTTCTAGGATTGCAAATCAAATAAAAGGCTGATGGGACTTTCATTCATCAGTCTAAATATACAAAAGATTTTTTGAATAAGTTTGATTTACAAAATTGTAAGCCCTGTTCTACTCCCATGTGCAACACCACACAACTGGATGCAGATCAGAAAGGTAAAGCTGTTGATGAAACACTTTACAGATGTATGATTGGGTCCTTGATGTACTTAACAGCTTCTAGACCAGATATCATGTTTGCAACGTGTGTTTGTGCTAGATTTCAGGCTGCTCCTAAAGAGTCTCACTTGATTCAATCAAAAGGATCTTTAGATATCTGCAAGGTACACAATCTCTAGGTTTATGGTATTCCACTGGACACTCTGGCAAATTGGTTGCTTTTTCTGATAGTGACTATGCAGGGTGTAAGTTAACAAGAAAGTCAACTTCTGGTGGATGTCAATTCCTAGGCAATGTTTGATTTCTTGGCAGAGTAAGAAACAAACATCTGTTGCTACATCCACTGCTGAAGCAGAGTACATTGCTGCTGCAAGCTGTACTTCTCAGGTACTTGGCTTCAGAACCAACTTTTGGATTATGGCATTACAGAGACTAAGACTCCATTATTAATGGATAGTGCTTCAGCTCTTTGCATTGTCAAGAATCCTGTCCACACTCTAGGACCAAACATATAGAGATCAGACATCATTTTATTAGGGACTGTTTTGAAAAAGGTCTGATTGATCCAAAGTTTGTGCCTAGTGCTGATGAGCTTGCAGACATTTTTACTAAGCCCTTGGATAGTTCGACTTTCCAAAACCTAGTGTTAAGGCTTGGTATGCTGCAGCTAGAATAAGTGATAACTACTGATGATCTCAGTAAATAAGTACTGATGATCATTTGTAACCATATCACAAATAAGTACTGATTCTGTTACAAGAACTGATACAGTCACAACTACTGATGTAGTTATAACTACTGATATCAGTACAAACAGACAAGTACTGATGTCCTATGAAACAACTGAAAAACAGCCAAAAAGACTATGAGTAAGTGCTGATGACAGTATGAACAGCTTAAAAGCTATGAATTGACGAAAACAACTGATGAGAATTTTCTCTTTAGTTGTTTCTAAAACTGCTGTTTCATCTTAAAAACTGATGACAAAACCATGTCTTCAGTAGTTTCACAACTACTGATGACTAATACCACGTCTTCAGTTGTTTACAACAACTGATGACAAAACCATGTCTTCAGTAGTTTCATAACTACTGATGACTAACACCAAGTTATCAGTTGTTTCCAACATCTGAAGCTAAAACCATGTTTTTAGTAGTTTTATAACTACTGATGTCTAAAACCAAGACTTCAGTGTTTCAACCTCTGAAGGTTAATACCACGTCATTAGTCGATTAAACTACTGATGACTCACACCAAACCCTTCAGTTGCTTTATAACTCGTACCCTATAAATACCTTATCTTACAGAGCTTCATCATCTCAAACCTAACGTTCAAAAACTCAGAACCTTCTCTCACATCAATGGCGAACATGAAGCAACCACGACACAACTGTGTTGCTTACCTTACCAAATCACCCTTCTGGACAAAGTTTGATAATGCCATTGATCTAATGATCAACTCTCCATACAAAACGCCTTTCCTTCTAAATCCCACCATTCATGCCGAATCCCTACACCAGTTTTGGACGAATGTCACCCCTATCACTGGGGAGAATGACACCGACTCTCTCCAGTCGTTCGTCAACAACCGTCAGGTGGTCATCACTCCAGCAATCCTTCGCCAAACCCTACAACTGGATGATGCCACTTTCCCCACTGGGTATTCAAAGGGCACCACTGATATCATTTGCCCACCATGGATACCAGGGTAACCTTAGCGCCTCTACCATCCTGAAGAAGCATTTCCATGATGCGGAACGACTAATTTTTCATATGGTGAATGTATGCTTAGCTCCTAAGACTTCTTCTTGGGATCAAATGTCGACGAGGTGGCAACAAGTATTATACTCTATCCTTGACCAACAAAGCTTAAATTTTTCTGAAATATTATTTCTTGAACTCAAGGATATGGCCTCCAAGCCTATTGCTAACCGATGGATATTATATCCTCGGTTCATAATGGCCATTATAGTAGGCCAGCTGAAAGCTGAGGGACTTGTTGGCCTTGGAGTCCCTGCCACAGCCGTATTGCCTGAAGTATACTCCAGGCACAACTCAGACCAGTCACTCAAACTGGCTGCCAAACTGCGAAAACCCACGCAGCTGGAACCCACAGCCACCACTTCCGAATCCAATGTCCACCAAACCCAACACAAGAAGCCAAAAAGGCTACTCAGGAAATGAGTCCCCTGAGGATGCCCCTGCAACACAAACGCAGGTTATATCTACTGGTCATAACCCCCCAGTAGATACACGTACTCACTCACCCTCAACCGCTTAGGTTTCCTCTCAACAGGAGCCTGTAGCAACCACCTCTGGGGCACCTATACATATGGAACCTTCCTCACTTGAGGAGGTTGCCATTGAAAGCACCACTCTCCTCAGGTGCATACTGCCTTCACACCCTCCCACTGCAACCGCCCCCCAAAGTTCTACCATAATAATTGCCAAAGTGCTGACTCAGTTGCATTCCTCACCTCCCCTAGATACAATCAAAACTGGGATGGCCTCAACCATTGAGGGGGAGGACCAAAGTGCTTCTGACACCCCACAGCACAGGGGTTACCATATTCAATCTCCAAGTGTAGAAATGGAGATTCGAATTTCTGGTGAGGCTGCCACTTCTCCTGCTTCAGCAAATGATCAGGATGAATTTGGTACTATCCATAAGACCTCACCAGAGGCAACTGCCAATGAAGGCATGGTCCTGAGGCAGGAAGTCCCCAGTACCATGACCAAGGGGCACATGCTACTACTGATCTACACTCAGAGCATGTTCATCCTGATTCTATCAGGGGTCAGGTGATTCAGTAAACACTGATGATGCCTGGGCTTCTTTTATGATGTTTTAGCCCAAAAACCATCCTCGAGGATGAGGTGAGCAGACTCAAGAGCTGCTTGCCAAAATTTCTCAGGATCAAAGACCATCTACCCCTCAAAACCCCAGATGGCACCTTCCTCTGAAGGTCTCCCATACACAGAGCCACTCCAAAACACACTCAGCCACCTACCTCTGCTTCTGGCACTATTTCTCAGGGACAGAACCCCCCTGAGCAAATAGCTGCTATCTTTCAACATTCCTTACCTCTCATCACATCAACTATCACTGATATAGTGCTTAAAACCCTTGATGAGAGGCTTCCCTCAGTTATACAACCCTTGATAGAGGATGCTGTGAGCAAAGGGCTTTCTGACAATCAAACCCTTGCAACCAATGCAACCAAAAAGGGGGAGATTCAGTCAGTGAAAGCAAAAAGAAAGAGGATTGCAGATAGAAAGAAACTGAGAAGAGAGAAGGTGAGGAAGCTGACATGGAGAAAGTGACTGAAAGTACTAAAGACTTTCATGTCACATACAAGAAAAGGAAGAATGAAAAGGAGACTGACTTTGAGACAATGGTGAAGGAGGCTGATGCCGAACACACCGATCAATGGATAACATCATTGATCAGTTGTTTAGGCAAGGTCACGACACTGAAAAACTTACTCAGAAATCAAAGACTGGAGATTGAAGAAATCCAAGCTAGATGGGCAAGTTATGATGTGTTGGAAAGGGAAAGGCTAAAAATCATGATCAGGTTCATAGCGAAATATCTTGGTAGATCATTGATTGAAATCAAGGCATGGTCCAGGGACAGCATCTTGGCAATAACCACCAAGATCTGTTCGTCTGAAGTATACACCAAAGGATTGGTTATTGAAGCCTTAAATGAAGCTGGTGCTGGGAGCAGGACTGAACTAGTCAAGCAATATAAACGCGAACTTCCAAAATGCTAGAACAGCCTGTCAAAATTCCCACACCAAAACCAACTAAAACAATCCCTTACCCAAAAACCACCACAACCACAACCCACCAAACCAATTCCCTTACCCTCAAAAATAGCCGATGATGTACCCCAGAAGAGGAAGAGAAGGGTACTGAGGCTAGAGAGAGGAAGAGAAGATAATGATGAAGATGAAGATAGGCTGCCAATCTCAGCTGTTATACAGTTGCCTAAGGCCAAACGTCACTCCCAACAATTACTCCTGAAACTCAAAGACAAATTGTGAAAGTGAAGCTAGAAGAAGAAGAGCTTCACAAACAACATGATGAGGAATTGTTGAGAAGAGTTGGCAAAGCATATACTGCCACATCTTCAATCATCAACATGAGAAGCACGCTCTCAGGTTATACACTCTTAAACATACATTTCAATATCAAAAGGAGAGAGTGAGGATTTGGCCTGATCCCAGGGTGTCTCATAGGATTCAAAAGAAAACATTCCACAGAGATACATGGCCAAGTGAAGAACATTGTAGATGAAGTGATCTCACTGGTCTTTGAAGTATCACCCTGGGAAATCCTAAATGACTTCAAGAAAGCCTATAAAGCTAACCTGACCCCACAAAAGATGCTGGAGAGTAAAATGGTGAAAAGGGGTTAGTATAAGAGGCTTGAGGAAGTTAGAAAGAATGAGCTCCGTTGTCTTAGAGGGTAATCACCCAGATGAATTTGCTTATAGAGTAATAACACTGTGGAACTCAAAAATGGGAAACAGGTCAAATACCTATCTGAATATTATAGGCCAGAATCACTTTTTGAAGGAGGAGCTAAAGAGCTTACCATGAGGAACAGATAACCTTCCTTGAGGCCTATACAAGGAGTCATACAGACTCATTATTGGGAATAGATCTCATGGATGGGGTAACAGCTCTGTGTCCAGTCCCCAAGACAGAGTTCCCATTCATCCTTTGCCAAACAGATCATTGAGATTTCTTCCCAGGCCTGTGCTTACATGGTCACTTCTGAGCTGATCTAGAAGACAAAAAGACCAAATCTTTCGGCCATAATAAGTGGGACGTCTTCAATAAGTTAGAGGTTTTGGCTGCATTGGTTCAGGGGAGTTTGTTGGACCAAAAGAACCAATGAGCCTGATCAGAAAAACCTCTAAGTCCCACAGGCATCACAACAACTGCTAAAGACTTGATCAGTGTTTGAAAAGTCGAAGACTTCAACAGCTGAAAACTAAAGTACTGAAGATCAAAAGCTGAAGACTAAAGTACTGAAGACTACAACAGCTGAAGACTAAAGTACTGAAGATCAACAGCTGAAGATAAAGTACTGAAGACTTCAACAGCTGAAGACTAAAGTACTGAAGATCACAACTGAAGACTAAAGTACTGAAGACTTCAACAGCTGAAGACTAAAGTACTGAGATCAACAGCTGAAGACTAAAGTACTGAGCTTCAACAGCTGAGACTAAAAGTACTGAAGATCAACAGCTGAAGACTAAAGTACTGAAGATCAACAGCTGAAGTACAAAGACTGAAGACATCAGCTGATGACAACAGCTGAAGTTCAAGTACAAGTACTGAAGCCTTCAGAGTTTGTTACAACAGCTGAAGAAGCATTCTTCAGTTGTTGTGATGGTTTCCTTTCAGTAGTTTTTTTATGTTTCAGTATCTGTAAAACGACTGAAGAGCATATTCTTCAGTCGTTGTAGTTTCAGTAGTTTCTTTTCAGTAGTTGTAGTGATAGTTAACACTTAGTATTTTGTTAGAAGATGTCAGCTGTTTTGACATCTTCAGTAGTTGTGTTAACTTTCAGTAGTCTGAATAATTCTGTTAGATGTCACTATCAAATGACATCAGCAGAAGTCACATCTCCTATATAAGGAATGTTCCACCACGACATATCTTATATAAGGGATGATTGACCTGATTGTATGCGTGACATTTTGCCACCACGAAAGCGCGTATTGAATGAAATATTGATTTGCAGAATTCTTTCTATAATCGTTTGCTCTTACTTTGAATATCAACTGTATTCTTGTGAATTTTCTAATTCATTGTTTGATTTCCGCTGCAATACTCTCTAATCAATCAAACGTAGATCACTGATCCTAACAAAAGCTACCTCTAACATTCTAGGAAGAGGCAGTCAGCACTGCATGCTCGTGTAGAACAGAGTTCTTGTAGTTAAGCCCCATGAAAAACTCCTTATGAGCTATGGAACAAGAGGGCCACCGTTCATGGCTTTCTAAGGTCCTTTGGCAGCAGGTGTACCATACTTAACACAAAGGACAATTTAGCAAAATTTGCTGAAAAGTCGGATGATGCTATGTTGGTTGGATACTCTGCTAGTTCCAAAGCTTACAGAGTATACAAATCAAGAATCAACATTTGAGGAGTCATCCAATATAGGTGTTAATGAGCACATCCTTGTGTTAGGGGGAATGGACCTGGTCACATCTTTTATTTAGAATTGTTTCAAACTATTCTAAACCCTCTTGTGAGAATGTTTCAGTTGGATAGGTGCTCAAAATGATACTGATGCTGCTACTATGATCAATGTTTGAGCTTCCCAGGCCTAGACCAAATTCTCCAAGTGCTGCAATACATCAAACTTTCACTATTCGTTAGATCCAACATTTAACTATATCAAGGAATAGTGAAGCTTCAAAAAGTTAGTCACCTACTGAGCCTCAAAGCTCACTCAGGTGATCCACATAACACCAGGCAGAAGGATAGAGTGTTCTAGTTCCTGAACAGAATATGTCCAACCTGGATCTATCTCTGCACTGGAAGAGATTCCTCGGCTTCGGATTCATAGCACTCATCCAACTGAGAACATCATAGAGAATGTCTCTGAGGGTGTGACAACAAGAGGACAGACTCATCAAGGGAATATCTGCTTGTACTCATGCTTTCTATCTCAGATGGAACCCAAGAAGGTAGAAGATGCCTTAAAAGATAGTAGCTGGATTGAATCGATGTAAGAGGAGCTGCTTCAATTCAAGAGACAGAAGGTATGGAACCTTTGTTCGCTACATCTGGTCAAGTACCCATTGGCACCAAATGGGTTTTTCGAAACAAGAGAGATGATAGAGGCTTGATCATCAAGAATAAGGCAAGACTTGTGGTTCAAGGATATACTCAAGAGGAAGGAATCGATTATACTGATGTCTTCGCACCAGTTGCAAGACTTGAGGCAGTTAGGATCTTCCTTGCTTATGCTGCATCCAAGGACTTCACAGTATACCAACTTGATGTCAAGTGTGCTTTTCTATACGGGGATATAGACAGGGAAGTGTACGTATGCCAACCTCCAGGATTTAAGATCCACAGCATCCCAACTATGTGTGCAAATTGGATAAAGCTCTATATGGGCTGCACCAAGCACCTAGGCTGTGGTATGAGACTCTGTCTTAGTTTCTTCTGAAGAATGGCTATACTAGAGGTACCATTGACAAGACTCTCTTCATTAGAAAGTCTGGAAAGGACATTTTGCTTGTACATTCTATGTTGATGACATCATATTTGGTTCCTCAAATGACCAAATGTGCAAGGACTTTGAGAGCATTATGAAGAAGAAGTTTGAGATGAGCTCCATGGAAAAATGGACTTTTTCCTTGGAATTCAGGTAAAGCAACTGAAGGAAGGGTTCTTCATCAATCAATCTAAATATGTCTCTGACATCTTAGAAAGATTTCAGATAAGGATTGCAAGCCTGCCAAGACACCCATACCCAGAAACCATAATCTTTGTCCTGACCTTGAGGGGGAGGATACTGATCAACATCAGTATAGGGCAATTATTGGTTCTCTGATGTATCTTACAGCAAGTAGACCTGATATGATGTTTGCTACTTGCATTTGTGCAAGATATCAGGCTGCTCCTAAGGTGTCTCACCTAGCTGTTGTTAAGAGAATCCTCAGATACCTCAAAGGAGCACCTAAATTAGGTCTCTGGTATCCCAGAAACAAGGATTTCAATCTTTATGGATACTCTAATAGTGACTACGACGGCTGCAACATTGACAAGAAATCAACATCGGGAGGATGTCAATTTCTTGGTGGAAGGATCATTTCATGGCAATGCAAGAAACAACCCTGTGTCTCTACATCAACTGCTGAAGCTGAATACATTGCTGCTGCTAGCTACTGTGCTCAACTGCTATGGATTCAAAATCAGATGTTAGACTATGGATTCAACTTTATGAGTACTCCTATCCATATTGACAACAACAGTGCTATCTCCATTACTGAAAATCTGGTGAAGCACTCCAAGACTAAGCACATTGACATCAGGTATCATTTCATTAGAGACATTCATGAGAAAAATCTAATCAGGTTAATCAAAGTTGATTCAAATGAACAATATGCTGATCTGTTTACCAAAGCTTTTGATGAACAAAGGTTTAAGTATCTCATAGCAGCTATTGGGATGATAAACATTGATTAATCTGATCTCTTTTGAAAACCTTTTTAATATGTAAGTCTTGTGTCAATACAATTTAAGCACTGTTACAGGAATTCTCTCTAAAATTTTTCAAGTGTAAATTCCTTCCGAAGAGAAATTAACCTTCGAAAGATATTATTATATCTTTCGAAGCATAATTTCTCAAAGGATAACTTTCTTCTCTGAAGAATTTTTGGTCTCGGAAGAAGTGATTGATTGCATATCAGATCTACTTCCAAAACTTACAAATTCTCCATTTGGAAGCAACTCTAACCTTCGGAAGCATAGAATTGGCTTCGGAAGTAAGAATTGCCTTTACCTTCGGAAATGTTTTACACTCAGAAGAGAGATCTCACTGTGTAACGTAAATTTCTTGGGCCCCACACTGTCAAAAGCAAGATTGTGTTAATGATGTCGGATTATTTAACTAATTTCTAACCTTACCGCCACTGTCATTTCATCCACTAAACCATCACATCACCTTATCCTAACCCCCATTACCGCCTCTCCACAATCTTTTAAATAATATCGACTATTCACTTTCACTCTCTTACTTGCAAACTTTACAGCCCTAGAAATTTCTTCTACTCATCTTTACCCAGCTAAAATCATTCCCATTCACCTTTCCAAATGGCCTTCAACCCACAACATAATCAAATCGCACTTCTTGATTCATCAAGAGATGCCGACTTCTCAGATATCATCTCCTTCCTAACCCAATCTTCATACTACACCGCTTTGATTGTTAACCCCACAATTTATACAAACCATATGTCTGAATTTTGGGCAAATGGTCAGATTGAAACCCTAAATGGGGTCCGTGTCATTCGATCAAGTATCTGTGGCCAGGAGTTGGTCATTACTGAACAGCTCATCAGGGAGCATTTAGAGCTTCACGATGAGGCGCTCCAACGGAATTTCCCAAAGCAGACTTGGACCATTCTTATCTCCAAATGGGATATGGAGGAGACGTTAGCAGGTCAACTGTCTACAAATTTAACTTCTCGTACAAATGGAAGTTCCTGCTACACGTGGTCCTTCACTGCTTGTCGAATAAATCCGGCGGATGGGATCAAATCCCATTTGAACTTGGGTGCCTTGTTCATGGGTTGGTAAAAGGCCTTCGTTTCAACTATTCAAGATTTGTGCTGACTAACCTCATGGGAAATCTTCAGAAAGACACCTTCTTCATGTATCCCAGGTTTTCTCAGCATATAATCAACTCTGAGCTAGACCAGAGCATGCTTGTCTATGCAGCTGCTCTGACTGCTCCCCAGATGAGGCGACCATCTTCAAGACTTTGAAGAGAGTGTCCACTAACTTCACAGGAAGAGATACTGCACTTCTTCCAGGTATGACTAAGCCAACGGCTCCTGGTGACATCCCTGTTAACCCCACAGGTGATGAATCCACACCAGCAACTACCCCCACTATGCCAACACTACCCATCACCATCACTTATCAGAGACGTCCTAAACGAACCCTTGTTCAATCTACTCTATTGAACAAGCTCCTCCTGTTCCATCCCAAAAGGCTAGAGTGGAACAAAGGGCTCCCACTCAGCCTGAGGTCCACCCATCCTTCACAATTAACCTTAATTTGGGTCCTGAGTCTCCTTAGTCTCAGAACCATAAGCCCACAACCCAGCTGAAAGCCCTCAGGTGAGTCTCTATACTCCCCTAAGCAGCCAACAAGGGACAACCCCACCAGAGGTTTAATGCCTATAGACATTGACCAAAGTCCCGGGTCAGTAGGTTTAACCATCCTATCTTTTAATGAACTTTTATTGAAAACTGATTAAGAGATAACATCTTTCCATGGCAATGAAGTTGATCTACAACACCCTCCCAAGATCAACAGAGCCTGGAGAAATCTCTTATCTCTAGCCCCGATCAGCAACCAACTGAGGTGAGTCCCAATGATGTGGAGGGGACTCATGTAGATTTAGCTGCCACTACAGAAGGTGCCTCAATGGACCTTATGGACAGTGGTAACATTTCTCAGACTGAATCTACGACAACTGAGCCCTAACTCTAAAAGAGACATCATTGAGCATGGGAAACCAGGGTGCCAAGAAACCACATCTGGTGGTGAGGCTGAACATACTAGGTATGTTACCTCATCTCCCCGTGATTCTTCGAAAGAAGATGAAGGAAGCATGCAACTCCTCATTCAAGATCTTCTTTCTAAAGTCTCAAATCTAGAATCTCAGGTTAGGACTTTAGAGGCAAGATCTGCCACTCAACAACTTGAGATTGACAATCTCAAGGCTCAACTAGCTGAAATAGATAGAGAGGTCTGTTAGGCATGTACCTATTCAGGTCTCCCTGACTTCCTCCTCCAGCTCATCTAGCTCTCAAGATGATGCTACCAAAAGGGGAGAATGTTCAAAGACAAACACACAAGGAACCACAGAGCCGGCCGTCCACTTCAACATCTTCCTCTCCCATCATCTTTGCGCCTGAAACATCTCAGGTCACTCTTTAGATTGATCCAGGATGCTTAATAATCTCTACATACTCTTCACCAAGTTTCTGTTAAGATCTTCCTTTGAGCAGCCAAGTCATGATGCTGCAATGATCTACTTTGGAGCAGAAGAACTTCAAAGGCTAACTGCACCTTCTCCACTGTGGAAGATGTTGGTCAACCTAAGGTCCTTATAGAACCTAAGATTCAATTCGAAGGGGAAATGGGAACTGATGGCCCAGCAACTGAAATAGTTGGGATAGAATCTGCATCTCCTTTAACTTCGGAAGTTAAAGTTAAAGCCTCAGAAGAACAAGCTGAATCTTCCGAAGCTGAAATGGAAGTTGCGGAAGGACTGTTTAAGATGTCCGAGGAACTGATCATCACAGATGCTATCCTAGAAATGGCATCCGAAATGACCAGCGAGGACTTTCCAATTGCACCTCCATCTCAGACTCCATCTCTGACTCTCTCACAATCAGAAACCTCTTTCCAAGAACCACCACCGTCAGGATCTTCAAAGGATAAAGGTAAAGGAAGATGACTGTGGAAGAGATTTAGGAAGGGATATTGAGAAACTTAAGAAGAAAGGAAGACTTCAGACTGAGAAGTTGCTAGCTGCTAGCACAAAAGCATTGCTTCCAATCAGGAAGTTGTCATCAATAAAAGAAGAGAGCAGATCATTGACTAGCTCATTGAAATGGAAGCTACCAATGAAGAAACACTCCTGTTACCATTAGAGGAGTTGATGGATCTAGAGAAGGCAACCAGTTTGAAACTTGAAGAAGAAGCCAGGTTGGCCTTAGAGGAAAAGGAAAAGAAACAGAAGGAGAATGAATTGCAGCTGAGGAGAAACAAGATAAACTTCCTACTCTCCAGAGGTTTTGATCTTCAAGAATCTCTCCACACAACAATGACACGATCCTCTGGCTCTTCAACAAAGAGCAGGATCAAATGGAGAAAGAAGGAAGAAGGCTACAAAAGAAAAGGAAAGAGAGAAGAAGAAAGAATAAGAGGCTAGGGTCACTGCCTCCAAGAAGCTTACTGAGAAAGCCTGGATGAAGGACTATCTCCAGGCTCATGGCTTCTCCGATAGGCAGGTGGGTCCTATGTCTGAAAGGCCACTCCAACGGATTGTCAGTGAAATTAAGGCTGACATCCGGTTGGGGAAAAGGAAAGAGATGTATAGAAGGGTAAAAGGGATGACCTTCACTGCTTCTACCTAACCACAACTTGAACCCTCATCCTCACCATTCACTATTAAACCTGAACCCTTCACCCCTGAACCCACATCACTACCCTCTACTACTCCCTCACCTCAACCTCCTAAACTTCCCATCATCCAACCCAAAACACTAGCCAGTACCTCTGAACCTAAACCTACCCAATTACCATCCCAACCATCCCTTCAGCCTTCTCAACATCTCTCCCTTGAGGAGTTTAAGGCAATCAAGACGATGCTCACTAATTGCACCACTTTGAGCGAAGTTTCTTGTGTAGAAGACTTCGTTAACATTACCTATGTAGACAGATCTTCAGTTCCCTCACGAGAGACAGATTCCTTGATTTGCCTAGAGGAACTTTGGACCAGGCTGCAAGACTTTTGGGCCTCAATTCAGACTCTTTAAATGAGGAAAAAGAAGCTCAGAAGGAAACTGGTGACTCTGCTGGATACAAAAAAGAGGACAAGATTCCTAGTCAGTCTCTTGTGCCTAGAAGAAGATAATCCAGTAGAGGTTTGATGAACCTTCTCACAACTTTGTGTGGAAAGAGAGAATGGTGAAGTCAATAGACTCAATGCAACCTCCTGTTACACTCTAGCAGATTTGACATTGCTGAGTTAGTAGAGAAACCATTCTCCAACCCCTCCAAGTCTGAAACTGCTGCACTCGTCAGAAATCTTCTCAGCAGTCTTCATTTGGCTGAGCTAACTACAAAAGCAAAGATTGAAGAAGAGTTGAAGTTGAGAAGACAGGAAGACAAGGAAAGTTCTCCCACCAAAGGTCCTGCCTTTCTACAGATAGTGGAAGGTCCTGAATTGGAACCTATAGTTTGATGGGAATATGATTATAGTTCCCATCAACTAACTCTTTTCAGAGGGCAACAACAAAGGGTACATGTTATCCAAGGTGACAGAGTGGATTTCCTGTCTACCAAGGATCTGTACAAGCTTCTCAGCACCATATCAGGGAAGAACAACGAGATAGACAAATAATTGCTCTCCTTGGTGCTGAAAGTTTTGAGAAGTCGAGGTAAGTGAAGTTTTGGTAGCATCAGCCTAGGGGGAGTTTGTTGGATCAAGAAGAAGGCTAATGCAACCAAAACTATATCACTTAAGTTATTTTGATGCTGCATGCAAAGGCTTTCAAAGCTCTTCATGGAACTTCTGAAGGTTGTAGAGTTCTTCCGAAGACAAAGGAAGTCCAACTTCCGAAGACAGAACTCTACTTCCGAAGACAAATGCATATTTCCGAAGTTCAAGACTTAGAAGAATAAAATGAAGACCACTTCCGAAGTATGATGAAGAAGTCTCCAAGTCTTGGAAGAAGCAGCCTCTTCTGAAGTATAAAGTGGCTTCGGAAGTACTTACTCTTCCAAAGCCATTTAACCATCGGAAGACACTGCTATAACCAGTGGACACAAGTATGGTCTCTGACACTCCGCTACAGACTTCTGATATAGCATGGCTTCTTCTTAAAGAACCATGTTGTTGACCATACTTTATTCCACTGTTTACCTTTTCATGATAGTACAGTTGCCATCTTAGTTGGTGACAAAAGGTAAGTCAGGGACATGTCCTGACTACCAAATCTCAGATAAGATTTATCCGAGATACCTTAATCTTTAGTCTTGTAGTATAGACTTTAGCTATAGGATCCCAACTGGTATCAAAGTATATCCGGCTGTAGATAGTATTATATATAGGTTCTCCTTGTAATTCATACAGATAACAAACAATGCTTGTAAGAGTCTTTGTATTTTGTGTTGAGATTCAATATATAAAAGTATCTTGAAAATATTTCTGTGTTCTTAGTTACTTTTCATATTGTGATCAACTCTTCTTGATTCTTACCCGAGTGTGATTCTAGGTGAGTTTGAGAGAAAACATTTGTGTTTAAGTGACAAACACCGATCCTGCAGTGCATGAGGCTTGGATGTAGTGCCTACTTGGCCTACGTAAAGGACATGGATACGCCAACACCACAATGGTCTGACGTACCGATTGTGTGTGACTTTCTGATGTGTTTCCCGAAGACTTACCAGGAATGCCACCTGATTGCGAGATTGAGTTCCAGATTGACTTGATACCGGTGCTCAACCTATTGCTAAGGCGCCGTATCGATTGGCTTTGACTGAGATGAAGGAGTTGATGGAGCAACTGCAGGAGTTACTGGATAATGGGTTCATTGGACTGAGTATCTCTCCTTGGGGTGCTCCGGTCCTGTTTGTGAAGAAGAAAGACGGTAGTATGAGGATGTGTATAGACTACCGTGAGCTGAATAAGCTGACAGTGAAGAATCGGTACCCCTTACCGAGAATTGATGATTTGTTTGATCAACTCTAGGGTGCCAGTTGGTTTTCGAGGATAGTCCTTCGATCTAGTTATCATCAATTGAAGGTGAAGGAGCAAGATATTCCTAAAACAACTTTTCATACACGTTATGGACACTACGAGTTTCTTGTTATGTCTTTAGGTTTGACCAATGCGCCAGCTGCTTTTATGGACTTGATGAATCGAGTGTGTCGGCCAATGTTGGATAAATCGGTGATTGTGTTTATGGATGATATTATGGATGATATCCTGATTTATTCGAAGAGCGAGAAGGAGCATGCCGGTCATATTCGACAGGTGTTGGAGATGTTGAGAAGGGAGAAGCTGAATGCCAAGTTCTCCAAGTGCGCATTCTAGTTGTGTGAGGTTCAGTTTTTGGGTCATGTAATGAATCCTGAGGGGATTATGGTGGACCCAGCAAAAGTGGAGGCGGTGAAGCAATGGAAGTCGCTTAAGACCCCATCCAAGATTCTTAGTTTCTTGGGTTTGGTGGGTTATTACCGAAGGTTTATTCAAGTCTTCTCTAAGATCGCTTCTCCATTAGCCAAGTTTACCCGTAAGGATGTAAAGTTTGTATGGGGTCAAGCTCAAGATAAGGCGTTTGAGGAGTTAAAGGCGAGGTTGACTCAAGCTCCTATTTTGTCATTACCCAATGGAAGTTGAGATCTGGTGGTTTATTCTGATGCTTCCTACTCGGGGTTGAGGTGTGTGCTAATATAGAGAGAAGAGTTATAGGCTATGCATCCCGACAGTTGAAGGTTCATAAGGTTAACCATTCTACTCATGACTTGGAGCTAGCAGCCGTGGTCTTTGCGTTAAAGATTTGGAGGCACTACCTGTATGGGATGAGTGCACCATATTCACTGATCACAAGAGCTTGAAGTACTTCTTCGAGCAGAAGGACTTGAACATGAGGCAGAGGAGATGGTTGGAGCTTATAAAAGACTATGATTGCGAGATCTGTTACCATCTGGGCAAAGCCAACATAGTGGCGGATGCCCTTAGCTGAGAAGAAAGACCCGAGCCGATTCGGGGGAAGGCTTACCAGTTGATCATGACCCCTTTTGTGATGAAACAAGTCAAGGAGTTTCAAATAAAAGCGTTAAAAGAAATCATCTTAACTCTAAAAGGATGAGATGTCTGTTGCAAAATGGGTGAAAACATAATTGGTGTTAGGACCCGATTCAGGCGATATGGATTCCTCGTTTTGGGGATCTACGTGTACAGATTATGGATGAAGCTCATAAGACCCGATACTCCATTCATCCCGGTGCTACAAAGATGTATCAATACATGAAGAAAGATTATTGGTGGCTGGGTATGAAGCGTGATGTGGTGGAGTATATGAGTAAATGCCTTACTTATTTACAAGTGAAGGCCGAGCATCAAAAGCCATATGGGAAGATCCAACCGTAAGATATACCGGAGTGGAAGTGGGAGCACATCACCATGATTTTATTACGAAGCTACAACGTACCGCACGATGTTATGATGCAATATGGGTGGTAGTTGTTCGTCTGACGAAGAGTGCTCACTTCCTACCGATCCTCGAGACATATTCATTTGAGAGCATGGTGGATCTGTTCATTAAAGAGATTGTAACTCGTCATAGTGTGCCGGTGTCTATTGTGTCCAATCGTGACACTCGGTTTACATCTAAATTTTGGAGGAAATTCCACGACGCAATGGGGACGGGATTACATATTAGCACGGCTTATCATCCTCAGACGGATGGTTAGTTTGAAAGGACCATCCAAACGCTGGAAGATATGCTCTGAGCATGCGTCGTTGATTTTGGAGGAAGTTGGGATGACAACTTACTGGTAGCTATGTTCTCATACAACAACAGTTATCATGCCAGTATTGGTATACCTCCTTATGAGATGTTATACGGTAGGATATGTAGAGCACTCGTATGTTGGGGTGATATTGGTCAGAAAGAGGTGGGAAGTATAGAGGTTATCGAGACTACGACTGAGAAGCTTGAAAAGATCAAAGCCTTTATGAAGGTGGCCAAAGACAAACAAAAGTCTTATGCTGATAAGAGGCAAAGACCGATCGAGTTCCAGGTGGGTGACCGAGTTATGTTGAAAGTCTCTCCTTGGAAAGGTATCATTCGGTTCAGAAAGCGGGGCAAGTTGAGCCCAAGGTACATAGGGCCTTTCCGAATCATTGCTCGAGTAGGGGAGGTGGCCTATAGATTAGAGTTACCAGATGAGTTAAGTGGAATTCACTCGACATTCCATGTATCTCATCTAAGAAAGTGTTTAGCAAACGAGAACATGATTGTACCACTATATGATATCGAGGTAGATGAACGGCTCAATTATGTAGAGCAACCAGTGGCGATCATTGATCGTAAAGAAAAAAGGTTAAGGAATAAAGTAGTACCTCTTATGCGTGTACAGTGGAAGCACAGGAAGGGATCTGAGTCTAAGTGGGGGACCGAAGAGGAAATAAGACAACATTACCCATATTTGTTCGAAGAATAATAGGTTTCGGGGATGAAACCTATATAATGGGGGTGGACTTGTAACACCCGGTTATTTTAAAAAAGATCAAGGAAAGAAAGAATAAAAGTAAAGAAAAAGAAAGAAGAAAATAAAGGCCAAGCAGAAGGACTAAAGTTGTCAAAAGGACAAAAGTCTTCAAAAGTTGGTGATAAAGGTGGCATGCTGCCCATCCCTCTCTCTACACTCGTATCATTCGGATTTAAAAGAAGAGAACGAAAGGAGAGTTGAAAACTCTCAGGTATTTTGAAGAACAAGAGCAGCAGATCGAATTCAGGTAAGAATTCATGGATTTTAAGATGTTCTTAACCGGTTTAGGCCTCGGTTATATGCTTATGTATGTTTGTGTGTGTTCGGGTGTGTTTTAGGTGGGTTTCTAGGTGTGAACTTGTAGCAAACGGTTTGAAGGAAGTGTTACCCAAAGAAGCTACTAAGTGAGTTCTAGAACCCCCTTTTTTACTTGTTTTTTAATGATTTGGGGCTGGAAATGCATGTATGAATGTTTTTATAAATAATGGGTTTTTACCCTATTGCATATGTGTATGTGGTTGTGGGTGGGGTTTGATTTTGGGCAATGTATGTGTATGATGATGTTATGATTGTGTTTCTAAGGCTTAGAACATATGATTTAAGCTTAGAACAGGCATAGGATGTTTGGGGACTGAATTATGATGTTGAGTGTGACTTAGGTTGTTCATGCGCCTAAATAGTAGCTCATGCACCCAACTGTAAATAACTGCCAAAGTGCCGCGTGCATCCAAAATCTCATGCACCCGAATAGTACTCATGCGCCTAAAAATAGGCTGAATTTTCTAAGTGTTCATACACCCTAATAGCTCTGTGCCTAGGCACTCATGCGCTTGCATAGTGCTCATCCGCCTAGAACTTGCCCAGAATGGCTAAGTGTTGCTCATGCGCCCCAATAGTGCTCATACGCCTAAAATGACTTAGTATATTTTCTGTTTTTGGGGAAAATGTAAAAGTAGGCTTTGATTTGGGAGGTTCCCGGGGCTATGTAAGTTGACTTTTTGAAGTCATAGATGATGTGATGGTGATGTATGATATGATTTGATGATGTATGATTTATGCTTATGCATGATGTTGTATGATGTATGTGATGTATGTATGATGGGGCCTTGTATGGTGATGTTTATATGTTCATGTTTATGTTCCTTATTATGTATGGTTATTTTCCCGTGGCTTTGGAAGATAATGAAAAGAGGAACGTAATGAAGAAATGCATGCATTAATGAATGAATGAAAGTAAGAAAGGCTTGCAAGCAAATGTATAGAGGTTCACACCGAATGAAAGTGTTAGCTCAACTGTGTACGGGTTAGCTACCCCGGAAGGATGCACACTAGGGTCCAATCCTTGTGATTGACCATATGTATGGGATCCTTGTCGCTTGCCCTAGGTACTGGAGTCAGCTTTGTGCACAATGTTCGAGGTCTATGAAAGACCTCAGGCCTAGTAACCAGCTTCGTGCACAATGTTCGGGGTATAGCATATGGCATTGATACGGAACGAAAGAGAAAAGATAAGTGGTTTAATTAGTTGCCCTAGATACTGGAGTCAGCTTCGTTCATAATGTTCGAGGTCTAGGAAAGACCTCAGGCCCAGTAACCAGCTTCGTGCATAATGTTTGGGTATTGTACAGTCATCGAAAGTAATGAACGTACGAAAGAAGTTTATGAATGAAAATGAATGATAATACATACGATGAACGAACGAAAGTTAACGAATGAATGATGAAGATAATAATGATATTATCTATGTGTATGTAAGATGTACGATCATGTGCTAAAGAATAGTATGATTTGAAAGAAAGTAAAGAACGGTTTTAATGAAAGTAAAGTATGTTTATTTTAAAACTAGAACTCACTTAGCAACGCTGACTTTTATGTGTTTCCAGTTGGCAGGTAAAGGTTGCTGAGGATGGCACGGGGCTGCTACTTGCCTCATTTTGGATGGCATCCAGTTTTATAATGTTTTTGTGATGTAATGCAACAAGTATATTGTAATCCGATAACGATGTATTATTTTGCAAAAGCTTTTATAATAAAATAAAATGGATGGTTAAATGTTTCCGCTGCATGTTTTTAGTAAGTTATTTCAAATATATATTTTATGTGAGATGATTGACCAGCTGTTAGTGTCCCGAGAACGAGGCTTTACAGCCTAGAGCCGAAAAGGTGGTTCATGAAGAACCCGAGACGCCTCACCCAGCGGGCAAAGACGAGAGTGCTAACTTAAGAGCTTCGGTGAAAGAGGCTGTTGTAGAGGAGGTGCATCAGGTCATGCAGATGATCTTAGCGTCTGTGGTGACTAAAGTGATTAAGGCTGTAAGAGAAGGAGAAAGAAAGAAGAGGAATAGGTCCTCAGGGGACGGAGCGACCAGAGATTGAGATGGTTTTCTCTGATGATGAGGAGGAGGAAGAAGAGCTGTGCAAGAGACGACACAAGACTGTAACTACAGGGCATTTTAAGATGCAAACCCCTACCTTTGATGGTAAGGGCACTGCTGCTGGTGCTCACCGGGGTGAGAGAAATGGAGGCTGTATTGGATATCAGCGAGTGCTGGGAAGACTAGAAGGTGAAGTTTGCTACCCATTCGTTTATGGATTCGGCTCTGTGCTGGTGGGACAACATTGTCCAAGCCGAGGGTAGTCGGGCATTGGAAGGATGAAGTGGGCAGAGCTGAAGAGGCTGGTGATTGAGGAGTTCTATCCTCACTAATAGATGGACAAAGTTGAGAGAGAGTTCCTGCAGTTGGAGGCGGGAACGATGACCCTTCAATAATACACAACCAAGTTTAATGAGATGGCATGATTGGTGCCGGATCAAGTGACACCTTTGTCGCGAAAGATCAAGAGGTATATTCAGGGATTGCCGGTGGATATCTGTAGCATATGATCACTGCCGACCGAGCACGTTTAGGTCGGCGCTTGACTTGGTGTGGTGTACGATTAAAGGACCGTGGTGGTGGCTGAAGTAGGCAAGAAAGGTGGTGGTGATCAGAATTAGAATGGAAAGCGGATTGGACGTGGCGGGGCTACTACAAGTAATAAAGGTGCACGGGTGGATGACTGATGTGTGGTGACATCTGGTGCGGGGATGAAGAAGTGTGGCAAATGTGGGAAGGAGCATACTGGCGAGTGTAGGTGGGGATTGAATGTGTGCTTCAAGTGTGGGAAGCCTGACCACATGGCGAGGGAGTGTAAAGCTGGAGGTGTTTTAACTGTGGCGGGGAGGGCCATATGAGTAGGGACTGCAAGAAGCCGGGGCTGAAGGTTCGGGAGTGAAGAAGTCTGAGGAAAAGGACAGAGGGCGAGCGCCAAAGCGTTTACGATGACGCAGGAGGAGGCTAGGACGGACCTCGATGTTGTGTCAGGTACATTTCTAGTAAACCAACTTTAGCCTCTGTGTATTTTGATTCTGGTGCTAGTAAAAGTTTATTTCTGTTGCTTTCTGTGTGAAGTTGCCTGTTAGTAGTAGGAGTATAGGTATGCCCTTTGATATAGAAACTGCCATAGGTAAGTCTACCAGGATTTCTGAGATGATAGAAGTTTGTGACGTAGAATTAGAAGGTCACATGTTTCCTGTTAGACCCTTTGTGATGACCTTAGACGGGTTTGATGTAGTCCTAGGAATGGGTGGTTGGTGCCTACGAGTTGAATATCATATGTCGCAAGAAGATGTTCAGACTAACAGCGCCTGATGGTATTTCAGTGATGGTTTATGGTGATCGGGTCACTACGATGCCGAAAGTGATTTCGATGGCGGTGGCGGGAAAGTACATGAGAGTGGATGTATTGCCAACTTGCCTACGTAAAGACGTGGATACGCCAACACCACAACTGTATGACGTACTGGTTGTGTGTGACTTTCCGGACGTGTTTTCCCGAAGACTTACCAGGAGTGCCACCTGACCGGAAGATTGAGTCAGATTGACTTGATACCGGGTGCTCAACCTATCGTTAAGGTGCCATATCGATTGGCTCGATGGAGCAACTGCAGGAGTTGTTGGATAAGGGGTTCATTAGACTGAGTATCTCTTGGGGTGCTCCAGTCCTGTTTGTGAAGAAGAAAGACGGTAGTATGAGGATGTGTATAGACTACCGTGAGCTGAATAAGCTGACAGTGAAGAATCAGTACCCCTTAATGAGAATTGATGATCTATTTGATCAACTCCAGGGTGCCAGTTGGTTTTCAAGGATAGACCTTCGATCTGGTTATCATCAACTGAAGATGAAGGAACAAGATATTCCTAAAACATCTTTTCGTACGCGTTATGGACACTACGAATTTCTCGTTATGTGTTTCGGTTTGACCAATGCGCCAGCTGCTTTTATGGACTTGATGAATCGAGTGTGTCGGCCAATGTTGGATAAATCGGTGATTTTGTTTATTGACGATATCCTGATTTATTCGAAGAGCAAGAAGGAGCATGTCGGTCACATTAGAGAGGTGTTGGAGACGTTGAGAAGGAAGAAGCTATATGCTAAGTTCTCCAAGTGCGCGTTCTGGTTATGTGAGGTTCAGTTTTTGGGTCATGTAGCGAATCCCGAGGGGATTATGGTGGACTTAGCAAAAGTGGAGGCGGTGATGCAATGGAAGTCGCCGAAGACGCCATCCGAGATTCGTAGTTTCTTGTGTTTGGCGGGTTATTACAAAAGATTCATTCAAGAGTTGTCTAAGATAGATTCTTCGTTGACTAAGTTGACCCGTAAGGATGTAAAGTTTGTATGGGGTCAAGCTCAAGAGAAGGTGTTTGAGAAGTTAAATGCGAGATTGACTCAAACTCCAGTCTTGTCGTTATTCGATGGAAGCGAAGATTTGGTGGTCTACTCAGATGCTTCCTACTCGGGGTTGGGGTGTGTGTTAATACAAAGGGGAAAGGTTATAGCCTATGCATCCTGATAGTTGAAAGTTCATGAAGTTAATTATCCTACTCATGACTTGGAGTTAGCAGTTGTGGTCTTCGCGTTAAAGATTTGGAGGCACTATCTATATAGGACGAAGTGCACCATATTCACTGACCACAAGAGCTTGAAGTACTTCTTTGAGCAGAAAGACTTGAACATGAGACAGAGGAGATGGTTGGAGCTCATAAAGGACTATGATTGCGAGATCCATTACCATCCGGGCAAAGCCAACCTGGTGGCGGATGCCTTTAGCCAAAAGGAGCGACCTGAGCCGATTCGGGTGAAGGCTTATCAGTTGGTTATGACCTCTGATGTGATGAAATTGGTCAAACAGTTTCAAGATGAGGCATTGAAGGAAGATCATCTTAACTCTGAAAGAATGAGAGGTCTAGTTGCGGAGTGGTGAAAACACACTCGGTGTTAGAACCGATTCGGACGAATGTGGATTTCTCGTTTTGGAAATCTACGTGTGAAGGTAATGGATAAAGCTCATAAGACCCGTTACTCCATTCATCCCGGTGCTACAAATATGTATCAAGACATGAAGAAAATTATCGGTGGCCGGGTATGAAGCATGATGTGGTGGAGTATATGAGTAAATGCCTTACTTGTTTACAAGTGAAGGCCGAGCATCAAAAGCCGTATGGGAAGATCCAACCGTTGGATATACCGGAGTGGAAGTGGGAGCACATCACCATGTATTTTATTACGAATCTGCAACGTACCGCGCGAGGTTATGATGCAATATGGGTGGTAGTTGATCGTCTGACGAAGAGTTCTCACTTCCTACCGATCCGCGAGACATATTCATCTGAGAGATTGGCGGATCTGTTCATTAAAAAGATTGTAACTCATCATGGTATGCTGGTGTCTATTGTGTCCAATCATGACACCCGGTTTACATCTAAATTTTGGAGGAAATTCCACGACGCAATGGGGACGAGATTACATATTAGCACGGCTTATCATCCTCAGACGGATGGTCAGTTTGAAAGGACCATCCAAACGCTGGAAGATATGCTTCGAGCATGCGTCATTGATTTTTGAGGAAGTTGGGATGACAACTTACTGGTAGCTATGTTCTCATATAACAACAGTTATCATGCCAGTATTGGTATGCCTCCTTATGAGATGTTATACGGTAGGAGATGTAGAGCACCCGTATGTTGGGGTGATATTGGTCAGAAAGAGGTGGGAAGTATAGAGGTGATCGAGACTACGACTGAGAAGCTTGAAAAGATCATAGCCTTTATGAAGGTGGCCAAAGACAAACAGAAGTCATATGCTGATAAGAGGTGAAGACCGATCGAGTTCCAGGTGGGTGACCGAGTTATGTTGGTTGAGCCCAAGGTACATAGGGCCTTTCTGAAGCATTGCTCGGTAGGGAGGTGGCCTATAGATTAAAGTTACCAGATGAGTTAAGTGGAATTCACCTGACATTCCATGTATCTCATCTAAGAAAGTGTTTAGCAAACGAGAACATGATTGTACCACTATATGATATCGAGGTAGATGAACGGCTCAATTATGTAGATCAACCAATGGCGATCATTGATCGTAAAGAAAAGAGGTTAAGGAAAAAAGTAGTACCTCTTGTGCGTGTATAGTGGAAGCAGAGGAAGGGGTCTGAGTCTACGTGGGAGACTAAAGAGAAAATGAGACAGCATTACCCACATTTGTTCGAAGAATAACAGGTTTCGGGGACGAAACCTATATATAGGGGGTGGACTTGTAACACCTGGTTATTTTAAAGGTCAAAGAAAGAAAGGAAATGAAGCCTAAGTAGAGGGACTAAAGGTGTCAAAAGGACCAAAGTCTTCAAAAGTTGGTGATAAAGGTGGCATGGCCGCCTATCCCTCTCTCTACACTCGTATAATTCGGATTTTAGAGAGAGAGAACGAAAGGAGAGCTGGAAACTCTTGCGTATTTTGTAGAACAAGTGCACAAGATCGAATTCAAGGTAAGAATTCATAGTCTTGAGTGTTCTTAACTGGCCTTGCGTTGGTTATATGCTTATGTGTGTTTGTATGCTCGGTTGCATGTGTTTTTAGTTGCTTTCTAGGTGAAACTTATAGCAAACGGGGTTTGAAGGAAGTCTTATCTGAAGAGGCTGCAAAGGTGAGTTCTAGAACCCCGTTTTTACATGTTTTAAAATGATTTGGCACTGGAAATGCATGTATGAACGTTTTTATAAATAATGGGTTTTTACCCGATTGCATATGTGTATGTGTTTGCGGGTAGGGTTTGATTTTGGGCAATGTATATGTATGATGATGTTATGATTGTGTTTCTAAGGCTTAGAATATATGATTTAAGCTTAGCACAGGCTATAGGATGTTTGGGGACTGAATTATGATGTTGAGTGTGACTTAGGTTGTTCATGTGCTTAAATAGTAGCTCATACGCCCAACTGTAAATAACTGCCTAAGTGCCCCATGCACCCAAAACCTCATGCGCCCGAATAGTACTCATGCACCAAGAAATAGGCTAAAATTTTCTAAGTGTTCAAACGCCCGGATAGCTCATGCGCCTAGGCACTCATGAGCCTGCATAGTGCTCATGCGCCTAGAACTTGACCAGAATAGCTAAATGTTGCTCATGCGCCCCAATAGTGCCCATATGCGGGGAAGTTCCCCATACGCCTAAGTGTTCCTCATGCGCCTGAAAGGTTATGCGCTCCAATAGTGCTCATACGCCTAAAATGACTTAGTATATTTTCTGTTTTTGGGGAAAATGTAAAAGTAGGCTTTGACTTGGGAGGTTCCCGGGGGCTGTGTAAGTTGACTTTTTGAAGTCATAGATGATGTGATGGTGATGTATGATATGATTTTATGATGTATGATTGATGCCTATGCATGATGTTGCATGATGTATGTGATGTATGTATGATGGGCCCTTGTATGGGGATGTTTGTACGTTCATGTTTATGTTCCTTATTATGTATGATTATTTTCCCGTGGCTTTACGTTGAATGTTAATGAATAAAATGAAAGTATTATGTAACGTAAAGTGAAAGATAATGAAAAGAGGAGCGTAATGAAAGAAATGCATGCATTAGTGAATGAATGAAAGTAAGAAAGGCTTGCAAGCAAATGTACGGAGGTTCACACTCAATGAAGGGTGTTAGCTCAACTATGTGTGGGTTCGCTACCCGAGAAGGATGCACACCGGGATCTAATCCTTGTGATTGACCATATGTATGGGATCCTTTCCGCTTGCCCTAGGTACTGGAGTCAGCTTTGTGCATAATGTTTTAGGTCTGTGAAAGACCTCAGGCCCGTAACCAGCTTCGTGCACAATGTTCGGGGTATAGCATATGGCATTGGTCTGGAATGAAAGAGAAAAGATAAGTGGTGAATGTACTTGCCCTAGGTACTGGAGTCAGCTTCATGCATAATGATCGAGGTCTATGAAAGACCTCAGGCCCAGTAACCAGCTTCGTGCACAATGTTCGGTATTGTTCATGTCATCGAAAGTAATGAGCATACGAACGAAAGTTATGAATGAAAGTGAATGATAACGATGTACAATGAATGAACGAAAGTTAATGAATGAATGATGAAGATAATAATGTTATTATCTATTTGTACGTATGATGTGTGATCATGTAAGTAAGTTAGTATGATTTGAAAGAAAGTAAAGAATGGTTTTAAATGGAAGTAAAGTATGTTTCATTGTAAAACTAGAACTCACTCAGTAATGCTGACTTTTATGCGTTTCCAGTTGGCAGGTAAAGGTTGCTGAAGATGGCTTGGGGCGGCTACTTGGCTCGTTTTGGATAGCATTCTTTTGTTTAATATTTTTTCATTATAATGCGAACAAATTTAATGCTCGTTTTGAATGTTTCCGTTGCAGTGTTTTATTCAATTTAATGTAAATATATGTTTTATGTGCGATGATCGACTAGCTGTGAGCGTCCTGAGAACAGGGCCTTACACCAGTTGTAAGCGTCTCAGGAACGGGGCCTTACATTTATTCTTAAGAATTTAAATAAAACTTTATATCATTTGATTTATTTAAGGCAACAAACTCGGTTTCCCCTTGTTTCCCCATAAGTTCTATCTTTTCTTTAAAACTGGACTCATTTTGTTTTAAAATACGATTTGCTTCAATGCAGAGTTGTTAATCATTTACTAAATTATCATTGTGTTCTAATAACCTAGCAAATTTCAGATCAATGCTTTCCCTAAGTTTATCACATTTAGAACAAGCATGGTTTTCAAATAGTTGGTCTTTAAAACTTACTTGGGAGAATCAGATGAGTCAGCCATCAATGCCGTTTCAGACTCTTCGTTGACCGGAGATTCTGAGTTTGTTGCTCTGAGCTCTTCCTCAACCAAATGATTTACCATATTCACAGCTTCTTTGGTATCTGACATCGCTTGCTTAGCTGTGATTTCACCTTCACTCGCAGATCCATCATCGAATGCCTCAACACAAGTAATATTTGATTCACCTGGAGACGTAAATCGAAAGGACCAGCCTTGCCCTTCATCACCTTGAGCAGTCCAGGCCTTTGTCTCTTTCCTTGAAGATGTAGTTCCACTCATGTCTTTTTCTTGACGGTTGAATGTCAGAAATGGGTTTCCATTACCAATTTTCTTGGGCTTTACACATTCACGTTTAAAGTGCCCCTTTTCACCATAGTTGAAGCAAGTGACTTTGGTTTTGTCAAAACCAAAAGTTGTATCTTTAGTGGCTACTAGATTTTGCCCCGTCTTTTTCACAAACTTCTTTGCCCTTCTAACAGCACTTGCCAAGGCTCACATTATGTCCATCCCGACAACTAAACCATCATAGGATTGGACAACAGCTCCTAGAAGATCCATGTGCTCCTTTGCAACTTCCACTGTGATATTACCGAGATTCTTGGTCTTCAACTTTGTAGTATTGGCTTCAGGCACTATGTATTGGGTCCTTGATGACCCTGACATTTCTGGTCTTGAAGCAGTGGTTTGGGAAGGAGCAGATGAACTAGACACGAATGCTGTTTGTAATGGTGCTCCTGAAACAGCTGGAGGCGGAACTGAGTTGTAGAGTGAAGGATTCTAAATGTAGGATCCTTTCTTTGACTTGTACTTCATCCATAGTTCCTCCTCCCTTAACTTCAAGATGAAGTCATTTATGTCTAACATTGCAAGAATGTCATTCTGTCTTAAATTAGACACAAATGAATCCCATTTCTCAGGCAACCCATGAGCAAAACTTGAAACTTTATCTTCTATTGATGTTGTTACACCATGAGTGTGCAACTCACTTATCAGATGGTAGAACCTCTCATAATGTCATCCAAGCTCTCATTCCTTATCGAGGAGAATTATCAAATTTCTTCTTGAGAGCTTTAGCCTTTAATGCTTTGAGTGTTGCGTTTCCAACATATCTTTTCTCCAATGTTTCTCATAACTTTTTAGCTTGCTTGTTCTTAGAAAACTGATGAAAGATGTCTTTCGATATCGACTGAGTTAATAGGGCATATAATTTCTTCTCAACATTGAATAGAATCTTATGAGCTTCACTCGTTCCTCCCAAAATCAAGTTGACTCCATTAGCACTGACTGATACCGTATAACCAGTCTCTATGGATGTCCAAAGATTTGGGTCAACTCCATTTAAATAGATCTCAAACTACTGTTTCCACTGAGGATAATCATCTAACTTTATTAGATTTGGCGGTTTGTTATGGTTTCCAATCTCATTCTCTAGAAGCAGAAGGTTCTAGATGCAAGAGTCATTTCCGATAGTAAATGCAGCAAATTGGTCTTCCATTGCTTTAAACTTGGTACTTTAGAACATGATAGTTTAACTCGGGCGAATGAGCTATGTGTATGGATAACTCGGGCGAATGAGCTATGTGTATGGATAACTCGTGCGAATGAGCTATATGAATGAGTCACTCGTGAGAATGAGCTATACGAATGAGTCACTCGTGCGAATGAAGGATGCAAATGAATTCAATCATGCAATTGGATTCAGTCGTGCGTATGAACAAGGCGATTGGAACCAAACGTTTGGAGTTGTTCATTCGTGCGAATGAGGGATACGACTTAGTTCAGTCATGCGGATGGAGTATACGAATGAGTTCAATCGTACGAATGGGCTATTCGTGCGACTGAAGGCTGATGTGTTTGAAAAATCGAATTTTTGACACTTTGACACAAAATACGATTTTTCCAGAAACCCTAATCTGCCGTATGATGAAAAAACAAAACTTTAATGCATGTAAACGTCGAAAACTCCTTGTAACACCCCGAAAAGTCAAAACTAGTCATCGAGGATAATGGGCTTAATTTGTGGGTATTTAATAAAGGAAGGAAATGGGATATGCGCTAATTAGGCTTATGGGCAAGAGCCTAAGGGATTTAGGGCCCATAATCAGCCTTCAAACCCACCTAATCAACCACTATCTTCCACACTCGAACCCAAGCCACCGAATTCAAAGAAAGAGAAAGTAGAGAGAGAAAGTGAAGAAAGCTCAAGATTTGAAGCTTCAAAGGTTAAGGGATTGAAGATCTGAATGATTGAGCATCAAACCATAAGAAAAGAGCAACAAATCCAGGTAAGAATCAACCTCTAAACTGTTTTATAGATCAAACCCGGATTCTAGGGTTTTGGGTTTTGAATAGTTGCAAAGAATCGCATAAAGGTCACATTTTTACGTATGAAATCATGTAAAAAGCTTAGATATAGCCTCATGGATGATTAACTAAGAGATTTGATGTAAAAAGTTATGATTTTGGGTTAAAACGAGCTGGTTCGTAATTTTTATACGGTCTGCGAAACTGTGTATGCATCCAGCGAAATTGCATATTCAAGCAACGAAACCATGAGGACTTCCTGCGAAACTATAGTTTTGCAGGTAGTTTCGCAGACATGGTTGTGTAGTGTGAATTTAGAGAGAAATTAACCCCTTCAAGTGTCAACTTATCTGCAGGTTGTGTAGTGTGAGCTTAGTTTAGAGGTACTCAAGATATCCAGGTGAGTTCTAGATCCCCTTGTTTATAAGTTTTCCATGTTTTGGGGTTATTAAGCATACTAAATATACGTTTTTAAATGACGAAGATTTTATGAGGTTTTAACAGGAAGATCGATTTTTCTAAAAGGAAATGTGGTATGTAAATGTTTAAAAATAAAAATTTTTAAACACTTACAACACACAAATAACCATGACAAAAATATGAATTACAACACACAAATAAGTGTTGCCCCTTGGACCACACTAGGGGCTGCCGCCCCCAAACCCCCGCTGTCCTGCGGAGGGTCGGTTATGTGATATGATGATTAGTACTTGGCATGTTGTGTGTTTATGAAGTTAAGTATTATTTAATAACGTGAAAGATGATATTAATGAAAAGTGAAACTTAATGAATATTACCCCCAGGCCCATTTGATGATGAAAAGTCTTGCAAGCACTATGATAGACTTCACCTAGGTGAGTCTGATGTATGATGATTGATCCGTATTCATGAGCGGTCTATGTGCCTTGCAGTGTGGATCAACTGTCGGGGGTTAGCTACCATGAAAAATTTGTACTGACAGGGATCGACATTCATTGTCGATCAACATGGAGCTCTTGCTTTGTGCAATCTTGTTTATGATGAAGTGAAAGATATGAAAGAATGAAAGATAATGAACATGCTTATTAAGATGAAAATGTTATGTATTATGTATACATGCTCATTATATGAAGGATAAGGTTATTTTTTGTTATTTACCAAAAACTAGAACTCGCTCAGCAAAGCTGACTTTTATGCATAATAGCTGGCAGGTAAATGCTGATGCTGAGGATTGCACCACGAAGCTACTTGGGGAGCTATGGATGGCATTCCTATTTATGAAATCTTTTATTGTAATTTAAGAGCAAGCACTATGTTTTGTTTACAATTAAAGGACAAATGTATGAGTACAATATGATTTTTAAGTTCTAAGTGAATGTTTAATTATTTCCGCTGCGTTGTTTTGTTATTAAAATGATTTTATGCTATGATTAACATTAACCAACTGTGAGAATTCCCAGGAACGGGGCCTTACAAGTTGGTATCAGAGCCAAAGTTTAAGAGAATTGGGTAAAATTTTCAAAACCTAAACTTAAACTGAAAATGGGACCGAATGAAGGATGCCAATCCAAGTAGCTACGTGCCATCAGGTAAAAGTTTCATGTAAAATTTGGGATTATATGCTTGTGCTATATGTTCTATGTGCTTCTAGATGTATATACTGATATGTCTTAGGATAGTGATTGCTTGGGACAGGAGAGTAAGGTAAGTAGTTAATCACACTTGGCCACTGTAATTAAGGACTTACCATACTTATATTAATCTGAGCAATTATCTTGAATAACCATTTTGGTGTTTGAATCTTATAGGAATTAGTTATGGCTGGTAGCAAATCAGGGAAGGCAACTCGAGAAGGTGCTCGTGGCGGGCGTACTACTGAGCCACGTGTCACCCGGAGCAAAGCTAAGGCTCCTGAGACTGTTCACGAGGAGTCAGACCTCTATAGTCACCCGGAGGGTGAGGGATCAACCACCGTCAAATCAACTATGAAGGAGGCTATCGCCGATGAAGTCTATAATGTCATGCAAAATGTTGTACCCTCGGTGGTGACCGAGGTGCTCAAAGCAGTCAAGGACGGAGAGAAAGCTGATAAGAAGGGGAAGGAAAATGAGAAGAATTCTGGAAGGTCCACAGGGAGAACGGAGGGATCTGAAGAGGAGCCATCAAACCCTAAGGTGGTAGTCCATGATGACGACAGTGATGAGGAGTCCGAGAGAGAGACGGCTAGGGGGTGCAACTACGGGGCATTTCAAAGGTGCAAGCCCCCAAACTTTTATGGTAACGGCAATGCTACTGCCGCTCATCGTTGGGTCAGAGAGATGGAAGCACTATTAGAAATTAGTGAGTGCAGGGAAGATCAAAAGGTTAAGTTTGCCACTCATTCTTTTGTCGACTCAGCGTTGTGCTGGTGGGACAATGTTGTCCAGGCTGAAGGAAAGCGATCGATAGCCAGAATGAAGTGTTTTGAGTTGAAAGAGTTGGTGCTGGAGGAGTATTGTCCCTATTAGGAATTAGACAAGATTGAAAAGGAGTTCTTGTATTTGGAGGCTGGGAACATGACTCATCAAGAGTATATCTCCAAGTTCAATGAACTTGCAAGACTTGTGCAAGACATGGTGACACCTGCATCCAAGAAGATCAAAAGATACATACAGGGTTTGCCTATGGATATTAGGAGGCACATGATTGCAGCCAGACCAGACACGTTTAGGTTTGTGGAAGATTTAGTTGGTAGGTTGTACGATGAGAGAGACCCAATGCCTATACAGAAGAAGGTGGAGAAATGGAATGGGAACAATAATGGAAATGGGAAGAGGTTCGGAGGTGATAACTTCAGGAGTGGGGAGAAGAGGATGAGGGTTGAGAATTAGTCTGGGAGACAGGGAAATACTGGTGAAGGAGGTGCTTGTAGAAAATGTGGAAAAGGTCATTCGGGGGAGTGTAGGGTTGGGACTAGAAAATTTTTTAAATATGGGGGCGAGGGCCACTATGCTAGGGATTGCAAGGCGGTTAAGTGTTACCAGTGTGGCGAGATAGGACATGTGGGGAGGGACTGCAAGAAAGGGAAATCAGGAGGATCAGGAATGGTTAAAGCTGGAGATAAGGGAAAGGGTGACGGTTTGAAGGCAAAGGCGAGAGCATTAAACATAACTCGCGAGGAGGCCAGGGCAGATCTAGAAGTAGTTTCAGGTATGTTTCTGGTAGACCATGAATTTGCTTTAGTGCTCTTTGATTCTGGTGCTAGTAGGAGTTTTGTGTCTGCTGCCTTTTGCCGTTTGTTGCATGATAAGAGTAGAACATTAGAGGAGCCTTCTATGTAGAAACTGCCATTGGTAAGTCCACTAAGGTAACTGAGGTGGTTGAGGATTGCCTGATTGAGTTTGAAGATTGTAAGTTCCCTACTAGATTGCATGTTATGGCCTTAGGAGGTTTCGATGTGGTGTTAGGCATGGATTGGTTAACTAGCTATGAAGCCAATATAGTATGTAGCAAGTTGGTAATTCGTCTAATAGCGCCCCATGATAGATCTGTTATAGTTTATGGAGATAAGGTGTGCTGTGTACCTAAGGTCGTGTCGATGATCACAGCTAAAAAGTACTTGAGACGTGGGTGTAGCGCTTACTTGGCCTATGTAAAAGATGTGGATGCGCTAGAGCCACAATTATCAGATGTGCCGGTAGTGCGCGAGTTTCCTGGTGTCTTTCCTGAAGACCTGAATGGTGTGTCGCCTGACCGCGAAATCGAATTCCAGATTGATTTGCTATCGGGAGCACAGCCCGTCCTTAAAGCACCGTATCGATTAGCTCCTTTGGAGATGGTATAACTGAGGGACCAATTGCAAGATTTATTAGATAAGGGCTTCAACCGACCGAGTATCTCTCCATGGGGTGCTCTGGTATTATTCGTCAAGAAGAAAGACGGTAGCATGCGGATGTGCATTGACTATCACGAGCTCAATAAGCTGACGGTAAAGAATCAGTATCCGTTACCAAGGATCGATGACCTGTTCGATCAACTTCATGATGCCAGCTGGTTTTCAAGGATAGACCTACGGTCTGGTTACCACCAACTGAAGGTGAAAGAACAAGACGTTACTAGGACAGCATTTCGTACGCGTTATGGACACTACGAATTTATTGTCATGTCCTTTGGTTTAACCAACGCGCTAGCTGCTTTCATGGACCTTATGAATCGGGTATGTCGGCTGATATTGGATAAATCGGTAATAGTGTTCATTGATGACATCTTAATTTATTCAAAAAGTGAAGAAGAACATGCCGATCATATTCAAGAAGTATTAGAGACGCTCAGAAGAGAGAAGTTATATGCTAAATTCTCTAAATGTGCATTTTGGCTTCGAGAAGTTCAATTTCTGGGTCATGTGGTTAATCCCGAAGGGATCAGGATGGACCCTGCAAAGGTTGAAGCTGTGATGCAATGGGAACCTCCAAAGACGCAATCTGAGATTCACAGTTTCTTAGGCCTGGCAGGTTACTATAGGAGGTTTATCCAAGATTTCTCTAAGATAGCTTCTCTTTTGACTAAGCTAACCCGGAAGGATGTGAAGTATGAATGGGGTATTGATCAGGAGAATTCCTTCCTAGAACTAAAGATGAGGTTAAATCAAGCCCCTGTCTTGACGTTACCTGAAGGGAACGAGGATCTGGTAGTCTACTCGGATGCCTCATATGTAGGATTGGGTTGCGTGTTGATGCAACGAGGGAAGGTGATTGCTTATGCTTCAAGACAATTAAAGGTTCTCGAGGCTAATTATCCTACCTGTGATTTGGCCCTACCTGTATGGAGTGAAGTGCACCATGATCATAAAAGTCTGAAGTATTTCTTTGAACAAAAGGAACTCAACATGAGGCAGAGGAGGTGGTTGGAACTAATCAAGGATTATGACTGTGAAATTCATTATCATCCAGGAAAAGCCGATGTGGTTGCTGATGCCCTTAGCGGGAAGGGACGACCCGAACCAATTCGGGTGAGGGCTTGCCAGATAATCATGTTGCCTGATGTTATGAAACAAGTGAGGGAGTTTTAGGATGAGGCATTGAGAGAGGACAGAGTCAACTCTGAAAGGATGAAATGACAAATTTCAGATTTAGGGGAAAACACCCTAGGTGTTAGAACCCAATCTGCGCGAATGTGGATCCCTCTCTATGGGGATCTGAGGGAGAAAATCATGGACGAGGCTCACAAAACTCGATACTCCATTCACCCCGGTGCCACGAAAATGTATTAGGATCTGAAGAAAGATTACTGGTGGCCGGGAATGAAGCAAGACGTGGCTAAGTACGTGAGCAAGTGCCTAACTTGTCTACAAGTAAAGGCAGAGCACCAAAAGCCATATGGAAAGATCCAGCCTTTGGATATCCCTGAATGGAAATGAGAACACATCAAAATGGACTTCATCATGAAGCTACCTCTCACGATGAGAGGAAGCAACGCGATCTGGTTGATTGTTGACTGTTTAACAAAGAGCGCCCATTTCCTACCAATTCGTGAGATGTTTTCCTCTGAGAGGTTGGCAGAACTATTCATCAAGGAAATCATGGCTCGTCACGGTGTGCCAGTGTCTATCGTTTCGGATAGGGACACGCGGTTTACATCCAAGTTCTAGAAGAGGTTTCACGAGTCAATGGGGACAAGACTACATATTAGTACGACTTACCATACCCAAACGGATGGTCAGTCAGAAAGAATGATTTAGACATTAGAAGACATGCTATGAGCATGTGTAATCGATTTTGGAGGAAGTTAGGATGAGCACTTACCGTTGGCAGAATTCACATATAATAATAGTTACCATGCCAGTATTGGTATGCCACCTTATGAGATGCTGTACGGTAGGAAGTGCAGAACGCCCGTGGTGACATCGGGCAAAAGGAATTGGGAAGCCTTGAAGTGATTGAGGTCACAATCGAGAAGTTAGATAAGATTAAGGCGTTCATGAAAGCCGCAAAGGATCGCCAAAATTCTTATACTGATAAGAGGCGTAGATCAATAGAATTTGAGGTTGGTGACAAGGTTATGCTCAAGGTATCTCCCTGGAAAGGGATCATCAGGTTTCAATAATGAGGAAGTTAAGCCCAAGGTTCATAGGGCCATTCTGTATTGTCGCGAGGGTAGGGGAAGTGGCCTACAGACTAGAATTACCTGATGAGTTGAGTGGAATTCACCCTATGTTCCATGTATCTCATCTTAGGAAATGTCTAGTAGACAATGATGCAGTTGTACCACTAGAAGACATTGAAGTCGATGAACAACTGAACTATGTAGAGCAGCCGCTGGCCATCCTTGATTGGAATGAAAAGCACTTACGTAATAAGGTGGTTCCGCTGGTACGAGTACAGTGGAGACATAGAAAAGGATCAGAATCTACATGGGAGACCGAGGAGGAGATGAGGAAATTTTATCCTCAATTGTTTGACGACTGACAGGTTTCAAGGACGAAACCTAAATAAGTGGGGGAGACTTGTAACACCCCGAAAAGTCAAAACGAGTCATCGAGGATAATGCTTAATTTATGGGTATTTAATAAAGGAAGGAAATGGGCTATGGGCTAATTAGGCTTACGGGCAAGAGCCTAAGGGATTTAGGGCCCATAATCAGCCTTCAAACCCACCTAATCAGCCACCATCTTCCACACTTGAACCCTAGCCACCAAAATTGTAGAAAGAGAAACTAGAGAGAGAAAGTGAAGAAAGCTTAAGATTTGAAGCTTCAAAGGTTAAGGGATTGAAGATCTAAACGATTGAGCATCAAACCATAAGAAAGGAGCAACAAATCCAGGTAAGAATCGGCCTCTAAACCCTTCTGTAGATCAAACCCAGATTCTAGGGTTTTGGGTTTGGAAGAGTTGCGAAGAATCGCATAAAGGTCACATTTTTACGTATGAAAACATGTAAAGCTTAGATATAGCCTCATGGATGATTAACTAAGAGATTGGACGTAAAAAGTTATGATTTTGGGTTAAAAACGGGCTGGTTCGTAATTTTTATGCGATCTGTGAAATTGTGTATACATCCAGCGAAATTGCATATTCAAGCAGCCAAACTATGAGGACTTGAAACTGGTTATCCAACGAAAGTTAGGCGAAACTGGTAGCGAAACTGGCAGCAAAGATGCCAGCGAAACTGACAGCGAAAATGCCAGCGAAAATAGCAACAAAACTGCTAGCGAAGGTGGCAGTGAAACTGTTGGCATTTCTAGCTGCGAAATTGCTGATCTTGTAGCGAAATTAGCAGCGAATTTAGAGAGAAATTAACCCCTTTAAGTGTCAACTTATCTGCAGGTTGTGTAGTGTGATCCTAGCCTTGTAAGGTTAGTTTAGAGGTTACTCACGATATCCAGGTGACTTCTAGATCCCCTTGTTTATAAGTTTTCCATGTTTTGGGGTTATTAAGCATACTAAATATACGTTTTTAAATGAAGAAGATTTTATGAGGTTTTAATAGAGAGATCGATTTTTTCTAAAAGGAAATGTGCTAGTAAATGTTTAAAAATAAAAAATTGTAAACACTTACAACACACAAATAACCATGACAAAAATATGAATTGCAACACACAAATAAGCGTTGCCCCTTGGACCCCACTAGGGGCTGCCGCCCCTAGGACCCCGTTGTCAGGGGCTGCCGCCCCCGAATCCCCGCTGTCCCGCGAAGGGTCGGTTATGTGATATGATGATTAGTACTTGGCATGTTGTGTGTTTATGAAGTTAAGTATTATGTAATAATATGAAAGACGATGTTAATGAAAAATGAAACTTAATGAATGTTAGCCTCGGGCCCGTTTGATGATGAAAAGTCTTGCAAGCACTATGATAGACTTCACCTAGGTGAGTCTTATGTATGATGATTGATCCGTATTCATGAGCGGGCTATGTGTCTTGCAGTCTGGATCAACTGTTGGGGGTTAGCTACCATGAAAAATGTGTACCGACAGGGACCGATATTCATTGTCGATCAACATGGAGCTCTTGCTTTGTGCAATCTCGTTTTATGATGAAGTGAAAGATATGAAAGAATGAAAGATAATGAACATGCTTATTAAGATGAAAATGTTATGTATTATGTATGCGTGGTCATTATATGAAGGATAAGGTTATATTTTCTTATTTACCAAAAACTAGAACTCGCTCAGCAAAGCTGACTTTTATGCATAATAGCTGGCAAGTAAATGCTGATGGTAAGGATGGCACCACGAAGCTACTTGGGGAGCTATGGATAGCATTCCTGTTTATGAAATCTTTTATTGTAATTTAAGAACAACTACTATGTTTTGTTTACAATTAAAGGACAAATGTATGAGTACAATATGATTTTTAAGTTATAAATGAATGTTTAATTATTTCTGCTGTGTTATTTTGTTATTAAAATGATTTTATGCTATGATTAACCAACTGTGAGGTTTCCCGGGAACGGGGCCTTACACTCCTATTTGAACCAAAACAGGTGACTCTTTTGAATGAAAACATGAGTTTTAACACCAAAACTAATCGATTCCAGGCAAAATCAAGAGCCTAAGCTCTGATACTACTTGTGAGGACCGTGTACTTACGAAATACTAATAGATTCTGCTTAAGACCAGATCAAATAGTGGGAATCCTATTTGATTAGAGATCCAATCAGTGAGAACGTTAACCCGGTCGATATAAGAATAGAATAAACGTTAAGAACGAGTAGGAATCGATCAAGAACGAACTATGAATTGGATTGGCTGTCTTGGACGTTCTGGACGACAAGGGTTTGTGAATACGAAATATCTCTCAAGTCTCTCTCAAATTATGTAGTGTTTTGTTTTTCCACGAATTAAGTGGTATTTATAGGTTTGTAGTTTTCATTCGTATGACTGAACCATTAGCATGGTTCAATCGTGCGACTAAATCATGCGACTGAGTCATACGCACAACTAAAGGTTTAGTCGTGCGACTGAGTCAATCTTATGTCTCAATCATACGACTAATCCAGTCTCCTGGTTCAGTCGTGCGACTAGTCCATAAGCATGATATATTCATGCGTATGGTCCATAACTATGGTCTATTAGCATGAATGCTCACCCGACTAGGTTGAACACATTACTTAATCATTTCTTACTAAGAACCATGTATAACAACCTCAAACCTATATAATAAGTTCATACATCAGAATCATACTTAACACAATAATAATATGAAATAATTAAACATTAATAAACATCAACCACATATTATATTTCATTCAACCATCACATTACGCATGTGTAAGACATGAAAGACTTTTACATTTGAGCACATAAACTAGGAAGATCATGTATCTACACACACGTATCTTAAATCATATTCAAAGGCATTATCTGCATAAATCAAATGGTTTTCAAAATGAGCTTTGAATCGTTATTCGTGGTTTCAAGTCTCGTCAGAGTCTGTGTCCTACAACTTGAAACATGCAATGCTGGAAGAGTGTGATGCCTGTATCTCGAGGTGTTATGTCTAGGCAAGGTATTCATATTAATCCAAATCAACCTATGGATCCATTTACCTTACATGGGAACCCTTGGGGTGAGTGTCTGCTTATAGGTACACATGTCTTTATTATGGTTGTAGTTGACCAAATACTTTGACAAGTCAAATATATTGCTTTGGTTTGTAAACCAAATGTTACACTTGAAACATCCTGTTATTATCGTCTCATCATTAACTTTGTCCTCCTGAATCTTCAAACTCATTATCCCATTTATCTTATTGACTCTTAA
>CM046454.1:69554846-69612346 GCA_025506515.1 Flaveria trinervia | reverse complement strand
GGCATTTCAAATGTGAATGTGTAATGCCCAAGAAAATAGGCAACGGAAATCCATTCTCAACATTCAACCGTCAAGACAAAGGCAAGAGTGGAACTACCTCATCAAGCAAAGAGACAAAGGCCTTGACTGCTCAAGGTGACGAAGGGCAGGACTGGGCCTTCCGTTTTGTGTCTCCGGGTGAATCAAACATTGCCTGTGTCAAGGGATTGGATGATGGCTCTGGAAGTGAAGGTGAAATCACAGTTGAACAAGTAATGTCAGATAATGAAGAAGCTGTGAATGTGGTAAATCACCTGATTGAAGAAGAACTAAGAACGACATGTTCAGAATCTCTAGTATCCGAAGAGTCCAATTCTACATTGATGGCTGATTCAACTGATTCCTCACATGTAAGTACCAAAGACCAAATGTTTGAAAAACATGCTTGTGCTGAATGTAACAAATTTAGAAAAAGCATTGATTTGAAATTTTCTAGGTTATTAGACCACAATGATAACTTGGTAATTGATTTACAACTGTGCATTGAAGCTAATCGTATTTTAAAACAAAATGAGTGCAGTTACAAAGAAAAAATAGAACTTTTAAGTAAACAACTAAGGGAAACCAAGGTTGTTGCTTTCAATCAAGCAAATGATATAAAGTTTTATTTAAACTCTTTGGATGAAACAAAGAAAGAGAAGGTAGTTTTAGAAGTCGAAGTCAATTCTTTAAAACAAAACTACGTAGTTAGACTAGTTCTTCTCACATAGTTCAACACTTAGTGAAAGAATGAAATAATGGGGATGGTTTGGGTTACAAAGTAGTTCCACCACCACATAAGACCCTTTTAAATACAAAATTTAGAACTATAAATTACAACCCAGTAAAGGATCATGTGGTGTCCACTCCTATGGTTAGTGATCCTGATTCCACAGGTAAACCGGTGAAATCTATCACTAAACAGAAGGAGGCTACTATGAAATCAAAAGGCAAGATGCGTGTTGAGAATTTAGATGATGCATTTAAAAGGGTTAATGTAAGTTCAGGTTCACCAAAGTTTTTTTCTGTAACGCCCGGAATAATGTTTAAGTGAGATAAATAATAATAATGGACTTAGACAAGATCATTTAATGAAAATAAGATGGGTATGGGTTATAGACCGAGTTAACTCTTTGGGATATGTGTTTGGCGTGTTTAAGATCCCGGGAACGCCCGATATATATAAATAGATCAACTTGAGCATGGTTGTATCACTGGAAGATATCGAGGTAGACGAACAACTCAATTATGTGGAGCAACCAGTGGCGATCATTGATCATAAAGAGAAGAAGTTAAGGAATAAGGTGGTTCCCTTGGTGCGTGTACAGTGGAAGCACAGGAAGGGGTCAGAGTCCACTTGGGAAGTTGAGAAGGAGACGAGGTAGCATTACCCTTAACTATTCAACGAATAACAGGTTTTGGGGATGAAACCTAAATAAGGAGGGTGGACTTGTAACGCCCGGAATAATGTCTAAGCGAGCCAAATAATAATAATGGGCTTAGACGAGATCATTTAATGAAAATAAGATGGGTATGGGTTATAGAGCGAGTTAACTCTTCGGGATATGTGTTTGCCGAGTTTATGATCCCGGGAACGCCCAATATATATAAATAGATTAGCTTGAGCAGCTCTCATTTGTAACTCAACACTCTAGTAGTAGAGAGAGAAAGTAGGGAGAGAAAGTAGAGACAGAAAGTAAAGTGAAGTGAAGTGAAGATTCAAGGCTCGGTTGATCTCGGGATTGAAGATTGGTGTTCGTGGACATTCAAACAACAAAAAAACACTACGAATCCATGTAAGAAATATCATTTAATCGTTACTTTTGCTGTAAACCTCGATTCTAGGTTTGGGGTTTTTGAAAGTGGCAAAGATTCACCCAAAACTCATGATTTTTGTGTAAGAAAACACGTAAGAAGCTTAGATAAAGCTTATTGGGTGATAAACCAAGGTTTTGGATGTAAAATATTGAAGTTTTGGGTCAAAAATAGGTTGGTTTGTATTTTTCAGCCCGTTCTGCGAAACTGGGTGTTCATCCAGCGAAATTAGTTATCCGTCCAGCGAAAGTGTGGATCTTCCTTCAAAACTATAGTTTCATAGGTTGTTTCGCAGACATGGTTTCCAATGAAAGTTGGGCGAAACTGGCAGCGAAGATGCCAGCGAAACTGCTAGCGAAACTGTTGGCGAAACTAGAAGCAAAACTGCTGGCGAGACTAGCAGCGAAACTGCTGATCTTGCAGCGAAATTAGCAGTGAAATTAGGCAGTAATTAACTACCTTGAGTGTTAACTTATCTGCAGGCTATGTAGTGCAACCCTTTATTTAAAAGCTTGATTGAGAAGCTACTCACTGAGTCCAAGTGAGTTCTAGATCCCCTATTTAAAGGTTTTGAACTAGTTTGGGACTGGAAATGCATACTAAACATACGTTTTAAACGACCAAGATTTTAAGAGGTTTTAACGGGAAGATCGACTTTTCTATAAGGAAATATGCTATATAAGAGTGTTAAAATAAAAATTTTTCACGCTGACCTGGCAGCGCGGCCCCAGCCAGGGGTGTTGCCCCTTGGACCTCACTAGGGCTGCTACCCCTAGGACCCCGCTATCAGGGGCTGCCGCCCCCGAACACCCGCTGCCCCTCGAGGGTCGGTTATGTTTTATGATGACTTTTGCTTGTTGTGCATATGTTTATGTATGTGGGTGTTTGATGATGATATGTTTTTGATGATGATTATGTATGTTATGTATGCATGCAGATATGTATGATGATTGGCATGATCTTATTGATGTTCCTGTTCATGTATGTATTTTCCCGTGTCTTTGCGTTGAAGGTTAATGAATGAAACGAAAAGTATTATATAACGTAAAGTGGAAAATAATGAAAAGAGGAACATATCAAAGGAATGCATGCATTAATAAATGATGGAAAGTGAAGTAAGTCTTGCAAGCCTTGTATGTGGAAACACGCCCAATGAAGGGTGTTAGTCCAACGGTGTGTGGGTTAGCTACCCCAGAAGGATGCACACCGGGGTCCTTCTTTGTGATTGACCATTGGTATAAACCATTGTTGCTTACCTTCGGTAGTGTGGCCAGGGTGCTGTGCACCATGATGGAAGGCCTATGATAGGCTTCGGCCCAGTACCAGCTTTATGCATGACGGAAGGGTATAGCACATGACAATGGTACACCTGAGTTTTACCTTCGGTACTGCGGCTAGGGTGCTGTGCACCATGATGGAAAGTCTATGATAGGCTTCGGTCCAGTACCAACTTTATGCCTGATGAAAGGGTAAAGTTCACGGTTTTGACGGATGGAAAAGATGTAATGACTACAAACGAATGAAAGTAAGAAAGTATGAATGAATGGAAGTTAAAGAATCGACGATAAAGATAATAATGATATATCTATATGTATGTACGATGTGTGATCACATGCAAAGTAAAGAACGGTTTTAATGAATGTAAAGTATGTTTTATGTAAAAACTAGAACTCACTCAGCAACACCGACTTTTTATGCATTTTCCAGTTGGTAGGTGAGCATTGCTGAGGATGGCACGTGACAGCTACTTGGCATTTTTGGATGGCATCCATTTGATGGAAATATGATGTTTTTGTGATGTAATGCAACTAATGATGTTTTGTAACCAGTCAACAATGTATTATTTTGCAATGATTTTATGTTTACGCTGCAATGATTTCTTTAAGTTAATGAAAATAAATGTTTTATGTGTGATGATTGACCAGCTATGAGCGTCTCAGGAACAGGGCCTTACAATTTCAGAACCCAAACTGACTAAACCAGTTAACCACACACGTGTTAGTCATCAAAGTCTAGCCAAAAGGCATGTTCAAGATGTTCAAAACGTCAAAACATCAAAACAATTAATTTTGTAAATAAAGGTGATATATCTAAATGAGAAGTGACTAAACCCAACCAGACTCATGTCACACTTGTATCACACTCAACCCCACATAAATAATTTCCTCAACATATGGAAGGGAGATCATGCTACAGTTGTGGAAAGAGAGGTCATATTTCTTCAAATTGTCCTTATTATTAGACTCCCAGAAAGAAAATTGAACTTTATGATACAAAAAAAGTTCTTCTAAAAGGAGTTCTATTACTCCTCCTAAGAAAACTAATGAACCTAAAGTTCAACCTCTAAGCCAGACGTCTGTTTATCACAAACAGGTCTTACACAAAACTGACTTATGGAAAGAAAAGTAAAGTCCGTTGTCTGATATTGAGAACAATAAGAAGAATGATATGCCCTCACCCTCAAATGGATAGTGGGTTAAGTTTATGATGTGTGATTCCTCTAGGTCATCCAAGCTAGTTAAGGCTTGGGTCCCAAACCTAAACTGATCATTTCCTTTGAATGTGCAGGGTGTCCGTTACAGTGCTATCACAAATACCTGGATTGTTGATAGTGGGGCGTCTAGGCACATGACCGGGAACTTGTCTCTCCTTTTCAATGTCAAACAAATTAAAGGGGGACATGTATCATTTGCTGGGAATAAAGGAGGATACATCACCGCTCAAGGCAAAGTGGGAAACCAGAAAGTCAAGTTTGATAAGATCAACTATATTCAACAGCTATAGAATAACTTGCTTTCCATCTCCAAGATCTATGAAAAAGGATTCAAAGTTGTTTTTGACAACAAGAAGTGCTACGTATTGAAGAAGGATTACATTATCTCGGAGGACAACATCTTAATGTCAGCTTCAAGATATAATGACTTATATGTCTTGGATCTATCAAAAGCCTGCACAACTGATCATAAAGTTCATTGCTTCTTGTCAAAGGCAACAGAGAGGGACTCAATCTCCTGGCATTGGGACACATCAATCCACGGAAGATGAATCATCTGATCCAGAATGATTTAGTGAATGGAGTAAACATCAAAAACTTTAAACTTCCAGATTTTTGTGTAGCGTGTAAGAAAGGTAAACAGATCAAGAAGTCTCATAAGGCAAAGAAAGTAAATTCCATTGACCTGCCTCTTGAACTTCTACACATGGATCTGTTGGTCCTGTCAGCACCAAAAGCATCACTGCTGATTTGTACTGTTATGTACTCACTGATGATTACTCAAGATTCTCTTAGGTGATGTTTCTAAAATCCAAATCAAAGACATTTGAATTTTTCAAACAGCTGGTAATTACATTGGAATCACTCTACAAGCTGAAAGTGAGATAGATTCGATCAGACAACGATACGGAGTTCAAGAACCAGTGGATGGAGGCGTTCTTCAAAGAGAAAGAAATTGTACACAAGTTCACATCTACCTACACTAAACAAATGAATGGAGTTGCTAAACAAAAGAAAAGAAGCTTGATAGAGACAATAAGAATGATGCTAGCCGACTCGAAACTGTCTGTCCAATTTTAGAACGAGGCAGTTACCAATGCATGTTACACCCTCAATTGAGCCTTGGTGGTCAAACGTCATGGTAAAACATGTTATGAGTTGCTCCAGTGAAGTAAACCTAATCTGGGGTACCTCGAACCATTTGGCGCACCATGTACGCTGTTGAAGAAAACTCAGTCAGGGAAGTTTAGTCAGAAGGCTGAAGAAGGGATATTTCTAGGATACAATATACCGGATAAGAGAGTTTATAACAACTCAACGGGTCAGGTAGAAGTGTGGTGCAACGTTGATGTTCAGAGATACACCACCCCCTACTGGAAAGGGACCATTATTCTTCTTTGACTATGATGGATTTTTAAGTCCTTCAACATCCCTTCCTCCCTTCTTGAGGATGAGTTATCGACCAGAATGATGTATGATGTCTTAAACAAACCGTCACTGGACTTGACAACATTAGTTCCACAAGATGAATCGTCTAGTCCTTTAGGGGGAGCACTTGATGGACTCCTTCTCTGACAATGAAGAAGTTGAGACTGAACAGGTGGACCAGGAGGAATAGGTTGCTGCTACTGAAAGTACACAAGCATCTGATGTTAATGCCTCTGACACTTCAGAACCTCATACTCCAACTGCTACAGATACTGAACCAGGGATTCAAAATCTGGATCAAGAAGTAGTTCTTCCCATCACTCCGGATCTCGAATAAATGTATATCATCCTCTGGAGAATGTCATATGGGATGCACAATCAGGAGTACAGACACAAAATCAGCTATCTCCACTGATTATGCCTCACTCATGGAAAAAGGCTATCTTCACGATGGTGCTTATCAATGTTTTGTGTCTTAATTTGAGCCAAAATATGTTAGTGAAGCCTTAAACGATGAGGCATGGGTTAGTGCCATGCAAGAAGAACTCCTACAGTTCAAGAAGTTAGAAGTATGGACATTGGTGAATAGACCAAAAGGTGCTAACGTGATTAGCACTAAATGGGTCTTAAAGTGCAAGAAAGATGACCAAGGGGTCATAATCAGAAACAAGGCTCGACTTGTGATTCAAGGTTTTAGACAAATCGAAGGCATTGATTACAATGAAGTGTTTGCACCTGCGGCTAGAATGGAGGCAATCCGTATCTTCCAAGCCTATGCATCTTACATGAAGATTAAAGTTTATCAACTAGATGTCAAAAGTGCATTCCTTCATGGTGAAATCCGTGAGACAGTCTACGTCAGTCAACCTAAAGGATTTGAGGATCCTTATCATCGGGACATAGTTTACAAACTGGACAAGGCTGTCTACGGGCTCCATCAAGCCCCTAGATCCTGGTATGAGAAGCTCTCGACTCATCTTGTGAAGCACAGTTTTCACAGAGGAGTGATTGATTGTACGTTATTCATCAAAGAAAAAGATGGTGATTTACTGCTGGTACAGATATATGTGGACGACATAATCTTCGGTTCAAGAATGAAGCATTATGTAAAGAATTTGAATATGTAATGAAAGCAGAATTTGAAATGAGTGCAATGGGGGAGATGAAGTTCTTCCTAGGAATACAGGTGGATCAGACACCAAAAGGAATCTTCCTGCATCAGACTAAATATGTAAGGGACATCCTTAGTTGGTTTGACATGGAGAATGCTTCAGCTGCCGAAACTCCACTGGCCACGAACCATGATGTGCCTCCAGACGAAAATGGTGATTAGGTTGATGCTACAATGTATAGAGGAATGATCGGATCCCTTATGTATCTCATAGCGTCTCATCTGATATCATGTATGTCACGTGTCTTTGTTCAAGATATCTGAAAAACAAAAAGTAAATCACCTCATTGGTGTGAAACGGATTTTTTGCTATCTGAAGGGTACTCCAACACTCGGGTTGTGGTATCCTCATGACGATGATTTTGAGCTTACAGTGTATAGTGACTCAGATTATAGCGGTTGCAAAATGAATTACAAGTCAACATCAGCAGGATGTCAATTCTTTGGTAGACGGTAGTCACCTGGCAGTGCAAGAAGCAGACCTCCGTTGCTCTATCAACATGTGAAGCTAAATATGTTGTTGCTGCAAGTTGCTATTCGCAAATCATCTGGATTCAACAGCAAATACGCGACTACGGTTTGCAATTTTGTAACACTCCTATTTTTGTTGATAGTTCTGCTGCTATAGCCGTAACAAAAAATCCGGTCTAACATCCTAAAACCAAACACATCAGTATTAAATATCACTTTATACGTGACTGTTTTGAAAAGCACTTAATCGATGTGGTTAAAATTAATAGGGATTTTCAACGTGCTGACTTCTACATAAAAGCATTTGATAAACCGAGGTTTTTATATCTGTTAGAGGTCAATGGTGTGAAAAAGAAATGTGAAGTGATTCCAGATGACGAAAGTTCGTAGTCCAACTAGTAGAGTTAATTTTATTTTATTTTCTGTCTTTTAAAAATCCAAAAACACAAAAATATTTTCAGTTTTAGAATTTTAGGGGGAGAATAGGTTAAATTAGTATTAAATTCGTGCAGTATTTAATTATGAAAAAAACGAACGAGGGAGGAGGACAACTTAGCTAAAAGAAATAAAATCAAATCTGTGATTCTGATTCAACGTTCATGGAAAATGATAGTACGCAGGGAACAAATTGTTTGCGACTTTAAAAGATTTTAAATGAATAAGATGCAAAATTCAAAGTATAAGTCTAAGAAGTCTAAGCAAAATAAAAGGAAAAATGATAGTAAAACTAGCACACTACTGAGGGCCACTAACACTGCTACTATATCTCCATCATCTACACATGACACCACTGGTGCTCCTAGTGAAACACACAGGGCTTCTTTTCACCGAGATTTCACCCTTCACGAAAAGGAAGTGTCAGATGATGAGCAAGGAATAGCTGCGGTTGGTGGACGCCAGGGTGAGTCGAGGGGTGTCACTTCTGATGGCACAGATCCGACAAACACCCCTGACTAGCCTATTAACCCAGGGGGAGCATCGTCTTCAAAAGGCTCGAGGAAGAAGCGAATGGCTCAACCCCAGGGTTTAAAGAGAAAGAGACGGAGGATCATCCTTACTACCACACATCCTACCACCACTACCACACATCCTACCACCACTACCACACATCCTACCACCACTACCACAGCCACTCCACCACAGCCCACACACATTCCACCTCCAATATTCACCACATCCTCTACCACCACCACCACTTACCAAGCCGGTCCATCCACTCACACTCCATTCACTGCTGGATCCTCTCTACCCCATATCGGGTTAGAGGAACAGCAAGCCAACCTCAACCAAATGGTGCTAAAGTTGCTAGCTACTAATGAGCAAAGAGCTGTGCAGCTCAACCAGCTAATAAAGATCAATGCACCTCAGGCAGAGCAGATCACACAGCTCAAAGAGCAGAATGCCCACTCTGTAAAAAGGATTGAAGAGCTTGAGAAGAAAACTAAGAAGATTATGCTAAAGCTGAAGGGGTCAAAGAATAAGCCTCTCAAGATCAAAGATGGTGATGGTGATGATGGAGATGATGATGATGAGGAGGAGGATGATGCTGATAGTGAAGAAGATATCGAGGAGGGAGGATCGAGCCAAAAAGATCAAGACGAGGATGACCAGGAAGATGATGCTGCAGCATCAGCCTTTCCTCGAGCTCAAGAGAGGTGGACCAAACGGAGTCAAGATCAAGGAGCCTCATCCTCCGCTCATTCTGCTGAAAAACCTGCGATTCAAGACAAAAATAAAACTCCACAGCAGGATGAATACGATATTGCGCCCTTTCAGCAAATCAAGTCTCAATTCACCATGATTCTTGATTTGCAAGGGATAATCAGTCAGTGAGCTAAACTCCCGAAGAAGGAGAAATCATTCATGATCTGATCGATGACTAGCTGGCTGAAATGTTCTGACTCGATCCGGATGAAATTGTTAAGGATGCTCCAGAAGTTAATGGTTTAAGTGATGAGGAGCTGCAGGATGTTGATGAGATTGAGATTGAGGATGTTATAGCAGACCACTATCCAGAATACACTGACCAAGAGGGAAATGTGATCCCCCAACTGGGTGGCACTCTCGATAGTTCTACATTTGAAAAACTGGATGAAGTGGAGAAAGGAAAAGATAAGGATGAAAGCCAAGCCCAAGCCTCGGATGCAGATGTTGACATAAATAAGGCTGAATGGGCAGCTTGTTTTGCTGAAATAAGAGCCTCGCGCACAGCTCCAAAGCAAAATGCCTATACCAAACTCTACAAAGTCAAGAAACATCAGAAGGTGTCGGGAAAAATCATTACGTGGGCCTATTTTGAAAACCTAAACGTTTATGCTGTAAAAAGGGAGAAGGGAATAGAGTACTTTAGGTATCCTCATGATCTGAAGACTCTCCCAGGCTTTGAGCTCAACTAACTGGCATGCTTAAATTTGTTGTATGCTGATCCTAGAAAGATGTCAGGTTGGTTTGAGTCTGCACTAAAGAAAGAATACCGCACCAGATGGGTCAATTTTAAGCCTCAACAACCAAAACGCTTTATCCGTAACACTGAAGTTTATCCTATGACTGGAAGACCGAAAGTAGTGTTGAAGTGGAGTCCCCCGTGCATGATGTCGAAGATTCCCTTACGGGAAATGCCCCAGGACTTCACTCCACATTTCAACTGGTGGTATTATGATTGGAGGACGGGTGAAGCGGTCATAGTTCTGAACAGAGAGGGCAATTGGAAACTATCAGGGTATTTGACCCAATGTGGCTTACCAACTTGTCATCTAAAGATGTCTACACTTTATACAAGTGGCTACTGTTCTATGACACGTAGGATATTGTACAAGCTCTCCAATTCCAGAATGTGATACGGCTTTGCTTTGTGTTTGAAATACACGTCGGTGTCACAATAGAGGAGAAATACAAGAGGTTTGAGGAGCATATGAAGGATGTCAAACTTTAGAGTAAAATAGGTCCATGGGGGAGTTTGTTGATACATATGTCCCTAGTTTATAAGCTTAATGTAAAAGTCTGTCATGGCTTACACATGTGTAATGAAACAATGTAATAATATATGATTTGTGCTTTGATGTTTACTTATATCTGATTCATATATATAAACTTATTATATAGGTTTGAAGTTATTATATAATGATTTATGCTAATGGACCATACTTATGGACCATACGCATGAATACATCATGCTAATGAACTACTCGACTGGATCAGTCATAAGAGTGAGACATGAGATTGACTCATTCGCACCATTGAACTTTCATTCGTGCGTATGAAGCAGTCGTTTGGGTAAGTCGCACGACTGAACCGTGCTAATGGTTCAGTCGCACGAATGAAGATTGCAAATCTATAAATACCACTAAATTCGTGGAAAAACAAGACTTTTACTCATAACCTAGCCATACAAAGCGTCCAGAAAGCCTATTCCAAGTTCATAGTTCGCATCTGATCTTTTTCTACTCGTTCTTAACGTTTCTTTAATCGTTAGATTGATCACGATTGCGTTTACACTGATTGGATCGCCAATCAAATAGGATTCCGCACTATTTGATCTAGTTTCACGCATAATCAGTTAGTACTCTATACATACACGGTCCTAACACATACATACATACATACATAATACATACATACATACATACATACATACCATACATACATACATACATACATACATACATTACATACATACATACATACATACATACATACATACATACATACATACATCATACATACATAATACATACATACATAATACATACATACATACATACATACATACATACATACATACATACATACATACATACATACATACATACATACATACATACATACATACATACATACATACATACATACATACATACAATACATACATACATACATACATACATCATACATACATACATACATACATACATACATACATACATACATACATGCATACATGCATACATGCATACATGCATACATGCATACATGCATACATGCATACATGCATACATGCGTACATGCATACATGCGTACATGCATACATGCGTACATGCGTACATGCGTACATGCGTACATGCGTACATGCGTACATGCGTACATGCGTACATGCGTACATGCATACATGCCTACATGCGTACATGCGTACATGCATACATGCATACATGCATACATGCGTACATGCATACATACATACATACATCATACATACATACATACATACATACATACATACATACATACATACATACATACATACATACATACATACATACATACATACATACATACTACATACATACATTCATACATACATACATACATACATACATACATACATACATACATACATACATTCATACATACATACATACATACATACATACATACATACATACATACATACATACATACATACATACATACATACATACATACATACATACATACATACATACATACATACATACATACATACATACATACATACATACATACATACATACATACATACATACATACATACATACATACATGTTTGTATGTTTGTATAGAGAGAGGATCACTCAAATGAAAATAAAATTTATCATTGAAAACCAAGAAAGCTACCCTCAACAAACCAAAATTTTTCTTTTCCTTTTTTGGTTCTTGTTTCAAAGGTTAATAAGGTAATTTTAATATTTTTTTAACTTTGGTACTTTTTTAAATTCCTAATTTCCCTTCTTATGTAGTTTATTTGTCCATTAGAAAGCAATAATTATCTCTTTATTTATATCAAATATAAAGCACAAGTTGCATCGTATTTTTTATAATATCAGTTTTAATGGCAGGCCACACGACCTCACCATTGTTGTTACATATACATAACATTATTGTAATGCATGAAAAAATTGTTATTTGCTGACATTTCACTTGTATTTGCATCTCTATAACCTAATTTCATGTAACGCTTCTAGTAAAATATGTTTTTTGTAACACCTGGATATTTTAATAGAAGAGAAAGAAAGAATAATAGTGAAGAAAAATAAAAGAACATAATTTAACCCAAGTTGAGGGGTTAAAAGTGTCAAAAAGGACAAAAATTTCAAAAAGTTGGTGTAAAAGGTTGGCATTGCCGCCCATGTTGTCTACACACATCACTTCATTCGGATATCTCTAGAGAGAGAAAGAGCAGAGCTCGGTTTGAAGAAGAACAAGAAAGAATTCGAATTCAAGGTAAGAATTTTTGGTTTTGTTATGTTCTTGACCAACCTATGCCTCGGTTATTTTTTTATATGTGTTTGGTTGTGCGTTTTTAGTGGGTTTCTAGGTGTTTGAACTCATTTGTAAACGGGTTTGAAGAATCCATACTCGAAGGTTGTCAATGGTGAGTTCTAGAACCACCTTTTTACATGTTTTAATTGATATTGGGGCTGGAAATGCATGTGATGATGTTTTTAATAATGGGCTATACACCTGTATGTATGTGTATGTGTATGTGAGTATGCGAGTGGGTTATGATTTTGGGTGTTATGATGATGTTATGTTCATGTTATGGTGCTTAAAATGTTAAAACTAAGCTTAAAGCATGTTAGCTTGATGATGGGACTAAATTATGATGATTTTAGTGTATGTTAGTTGCCCTGCGGCTGGATTGGTCCATGCGCATAACGGTCATAGCTGCCTAAGTGTGGTCCCATGCGCCCAAAGTTTATGTGCCCAATAGTACCCATGCGGCTAGGCACTCATGCGCCTGCATAGTGCCCATCCGCCTAGAATTTGCCTAAAATGACTAATTGATTGGCCATGCGCCCCAATAGTGCCTAAGCGCTCAGAAAGTTCCCATGAGCCTAAGTGTTCCCCATGCGCCTAGAAGGTCATGCACCTGCACAGTGCTTATGCGCCTATGCCTTAGAAAATATTCTGAAATTTTTGGGGAAAATATAAAGGGTAGGCTTTGACTTAGGGTGTTCCAGAGGGTAATGTAAGTTGATTTTATGAAGTCATATGTGATGTATGATATGTATGGTGATGTAATGCTTATGTATGACTATGTTTATATTTATGTTCCTTATTATCTACATTTATTTTCTATGGCTTTACGTGTTATGTTTATGAAGGAAATGAAAAGTATTATGTAACGTAAATTGGAGGATAATGAAAAGAGAAAAGAAATGAAATAATGCATGCATTAATGAATAAATGAAAGTAAGAAAGTCTTGCAAGCAATGTATGGAGGTTCATTCCTAATGAAGGGTGTTAGCTCAACTGTGTGCGGGTTAGCTACCCCGAAAGGATGCACACTGGGGTCTAATCTTTGTGATTGACCATACCCTTGCCGCTTGCCCTAGGTACTAGATTTAGCTTCATGCACAATGTTCGAGGTCTATGATAGACCTCATGCCCACTAACTAGCTTCATGCATAATGTTCGGGGTATAGCACATGGCATTGGTCCGGCATGATAGATGAATGATAGTGATGAGTGTACTTGCCCTAGGTAGTGGATTCAGTTTCATGCATAATGTTTGAGGTCTATCATAGACCTTAGGCCCGGTAACCAGCTTCGTGCACAATGTTCGGGGTATAGTGCATGTCATCGGAAGTTAACGAATGTACGAAAGATAAGTAAGAACGATTATGAATGAAAGTGAATGATAATGATGATTAAGATAATAATGTTATTATCTATTTGTATGTATGATGTATGATCATGTATGAAAGTAAAGTATATTTTATTTTAAAAATAGAACTCACCCAGCAATTCTGACTTTTATGTGTTTTCAGTTGGCATGTAACCGATTGCTGAGGATGGCACAGTCAACTAGTTGGCTTATTTTGGATGACATCCATTTTGTATAACGATAATGTTTTTTGCGATTTAATGCAACGAGTTATTTTATAATATGTCAACGATGTATTATTTTGCAAAAGCACTTATAATGATATGAAATGGTTTTAATGTGTTTCCGCTGCAATGTTTAGTATTGGTAAATATAAATTATATGTTTTTATGTGCAATGATCGACTAGCTGTGAGCGTCCCGGGAACGGGGCCGTACAATTCTTCTGTCATGTATTTGTTTATTTTACATATATATTTCATGTATTTTTTGATCTTTGGGTTACATATACATCTAATACTATAAAGTAGTCTTACCGAATTTTAGATCCTATTTTTTTAGTTGTCATTTACATGTAACTTGGCTAGTTACATACACGTAACTAAGTATGCATATCAATTAATCGTTGGTTACATATATGCAATACATTGATACAAAACCAATTGAACTTTGGTTACATATACGTAATGCATCTTGTCTTCATAGGAGAGATAATCAAAATAGATTAGGAGAGAAGAGAGAGAAGAGTGATTAGGAGAGTGGTTTAGAAAATTAGTCTACCGAAAATTTAGTTATAGGGCTTATTTAAGGATATTTGTTACCTATTAGTGATAAAAATTTCAATATTAACAATTGATTAAGTTTATTGAAGGGTTGCAAGTTACTTTTAATGAGTTTTGATTATAGATATTGTCACACCCCAACGATGGTAGAATCATCAGGCGAACACAAGTGAATCAATTGTCATAGCACACAGTATTAAATGCATTATAAAAATATTAGATTCTAGTTCCATTATCAATAAATAGTCAAAATTTGTATTACAATTAAACATAACTCAACTAATATAAACTAGACTTATTAATTATCTAGGTCCAACATTCTACAGTTTGTATATAATCCAATTAAGCAGCTCTTCCTATGATCATGTGAAAAAATAACGACTCAACTAAAGAAATAACCGGTGAGTAAACACAAGTTTTGCATACATATATAGATTGATTAAAATGATTGAAATAATTCAATATACATAGCAATACAAGACTTATAATGAAACTTGTATTATAAAATACAAACCAAACACAATCAAACCTAATGATTGATTGACTCAGTACGCAGACAAAGCCTTATCATTGACCGAATGAATTCAGTTCCAATCACCTCTCAAATAATCGTATGGGGGCATGTCAAATCAATAAATCTATCAACGTTGTTATGGTTGTATAATTTCATGATTGTGTTATCATCTTGTTTATCTAACTATGAATACATAATTACAAGTAATGGCATAACATGTTTTGAATTAAATTTTAGAAATAGAATAACAATGAATATAATAATAATATAATATGAATCACATGATTTTCTTATTATATAAATATAAATAATAATAAGTTATGAATACTCACTTGTTGATTGGGTGTGGTAAAAATGATAACAATGCTAGACTATACACCAATAGTTTTCATTACACTTAACCAATAGTTTTCATTACACTTAACCAATGTCCTAAATTATAATAATGGTTTAAAGACTCAATTGCGATTTTGATTTTTAATTAATAGTTTTACAATAATGTAGCATATAATATATCTTGATTAAATAAAATAGTATAAGTTTATTAAAAGATCAACATTACATATAATAATAAATAATCAGTGAAATAGATTATTAAATATAATTAAATATTTAATTTATATTAATAGAGGTTGAATTAAATTGAAAGAATAATATAATTAATTTACTAATTAGTTATTTAATATCTTGGTCAATATTATTAATTGAAAGATATGTTAGTTAAAATAATCTGAAATAATTTATGCTTGATGCAGAATTTTATTTATAGAATTTAAAACTTAATATAATTAATAATGTTTGTATAACATATATAATTATTAAAAGATAATAAAATGTGTCATAAAAACTTTTAAAATTTTTCAAAAATTAAATAATAATTTTTAGGTCAATATTATTAACAAATTAATTTATATATATCAATATAATAATTTATAACAATTTTATGGTATTTAAAATGGAATAAAAGACTTAAAATCATATGGGGTGCCCTGGTCGAATCTGGGTCTCCCTTGTATTTCTCTAATATGCTAATCGGTGAGCTACAGGCCCATGTCTAGGTTAAGTCTTATTGAATAGTTAATGAAAATGTTTTTTAAATAAATCACCAAGATCTTATAAACCCCTAATATGAATTTGATTCAATTAAACATGTAATTGAGTTTGTTAATCAAATTGTAAGGTTCCGTTCCCGGGACACTCACAGCTTGTCAATCATCGCACATTAAACATATATTTACATTAACTTTAATAAAACATTGCAGCGGAAAAATTTAAACAGCCATTTCATTTTATTATAATTGCTTTGTGAAATAATACATCGTTGACCGATTACAATATAACTTTTTGTATTACATCACAAAAACATTATACAAAATGGATGCCCTCCAAAACAAGCCAAGTAACCGCCCCGTGCCATCCTCAGCAATCATATCTGCCAACTGGAAACACATAAAAGTCAGCGTTGCTGAGTGAGTTATAGTTTTAAAAAAAATACACTTTACTTTCTTTCAAAACCATTCTATACTTTTGTACATGATCAGACATCATACGTACACATAGATAATATTATTATTATCTTCTTTTACTGTTCATCACTTTCTTTCTTTACTTCTTTCCGGATCAGTGTCATCAACTATACCCCAAACGTATGCACAAAGCGGGTACTGGGCCGTAGATCATAAATGACTTCCATAACACACATAGCCTCGCACCAGCACCGAGGTAAGCGACAAAGATCCCATCAGTATACTGCACCCCAAAAGAATGCATAAAGCGGGTACTAGGCCGAAGATCACAAATGACTTCCATAACACACATAGCCTGACACCAGCACCGGGGTAAGCGACAAATATCCCATCTGTATACTGCACCCCAAACATATGCACAAAGCGGGTACTGGGCCGAATATCATAAATGACTTCCCTAACGCACATAGCCTAGCACCAGCACCGGGGTGAGTATCCACTATCATCCATGTACTATACAACTGGTCAGTCACAAAGACTAGACCCCTGTGTGTATTGTTATGGATTAGCTAAACCACACACAGTTGAGCTAACGACATTTTAGAGTCGTGCACTTCTGTACATTTGCTTGCAAGACTTTCTTTACTTTCACTTTCATTAATGCATGCATTCTTTATTTACGTTCCTCTTTTCATTATCTTTCACTTTACGTTACATAATACTTTATCATTCCTTTCATAAACATTCAACATAAAGCCATAGAAAATAAATATTCATAACAAGGAACATAAACATAATCATACAAAACATCACCATACAAGGCACAATCATACATGACATTCAATCATCATTCATGCCATAACATACCCTATACATCATCAAAAGTCAACTTACTTCACCCCCGGGAACATCCCAAGTCAAAGCCTACATTTCATCTTTTCCTAAAAATTCAAAAAATAATCTAAGTTTCAAGGGCATGGATGCAGGCGTATGGCCTTTCAGGTGCATGGGGAACACTTAGGCGCATGGGAAACTTCTAGGCGCATGGACACTGTTGGGGCGCATGGTCAACACTTAACCATTTCTAGGCAAATTCTAGGCGCATGGGCACTATGCAGGAGCATGAGTGCCTGGGCTTATATGCTTTCTAGGTGTCTGGACACTTAGCCAAATTCAGCCTTTTCCAGGCGCATGGCTACTATTTGGGCGCATGGGGTTTGGGCGCATGGAAACACTTAGGCAGTTTATACCATTGGGCGCATGGGCCATTTTCAGGCGCATGGGCAACCAACCTATACTATAATCATTCTAATTTAGTCCCATCATCAATCTACCATGTTCTAAGCCCAAATCTTACATACTAAGCATTAAAACAAGAACATGGCCACATCATAACATCATCATAACCATAAACACACCCAAATCAAACCCTACCCGTAAACACATACACATATACATACGGGTAAAAACCCATTTTTTATAAAAATGTTCATACATGCATTTCCAACCCCAAATCAGTTTAAAACAAGTAAAAAGAGGGTTCTAGAACTCACATTAGCAGCCTTTTGGGTACGAATTCCTTCAAAACCTGTTTGCTACAAGTTCAACACCTAAAACCCACCAAAAACACACACACCCGAACACACAAACACAAATAAGCATACAACCGAGGCAAAGGCCAGTTGAGAAAACCCAAAAACCATGAATTCTTACCTTGAATTCGGATTTCTTCTTCTTGTTCTTCAAAACCTGAAAGTTTGCAGCTTCTCTTCTCTGTCTCTCTAAAACCGATGAAAAAAGTGAAATGGGCGGCCATACCACCTTTATTCACCAACTTTTAAACTTTTGTCCTTTTAGACACTTTTTACCCCTTAACTTGGGTTTTATAGCTTTTCTTTTTTTTCCTTCACTTTTATTCTTTCTTTCATGACTTTTAAAATAAGTGGATGTTACACAAATTTACCATGGGGCTTTGATTTCGCATGCATAATCGAGTGTATTTTATGTTGAATTACCTGTTCAACAATCGAATTGATGACAAATGAAGGAGATGATAGTCGAGACCAAGGCTCATAATTTAAGAGAATGATGATAATATGCTTCAATTGTTAACTTGAGAAACTTCCACACATAATAAGGAACAATAACACTATGTTCAATTGTTAATTACAATACTCGTAAGCTAATGAACACCTAGTTGTAGGTTCATGATGAATGTGATGTCATATTAAAGTTGTGTATGAATGTGAAATTCAATGATTACAAAGATTAACAGAATCAAATATGGAAGGCTATACCGCCGCATTCGGTTATTCCACACGATTATTTCTCTAATTGAGGGCTTTGCCGAAGTCTTGGAATATTTTTTTTGTATAACTCAAATGAAGTCTAATATACCATATATTGACATAATAAATTTGTTCTAACCCGTTTCATGTTTTAACAATTTTAAAACTGCACATAAGAACCTTACTATAATTTTGACAGAATATAATCTAACTTCAACAAACCATAACTTGATCATAAGAAACTAAATTTAAGTAAACTCAGACTCCAATATTAATTACATTGAATTAACTTTTCAACGATAGTTTATACGTCTTTAAACTCAATCGGACGACTCAACAATAGCCTTCACAAGATAAGTGCGCATTTTAGTACCTTCTATCTTGTGTTGCTATTTAGACCTATTTACAGATCTTTTAATAAAAATGTTTCTGAATGAAAGTATTTCGGAAGACTCTGAAATAGTCAACTAGAAATTTTTATAATTTTATCAAACGTTTTCTATTTTTAAAACCTATTCAAACACGTACCAATCATTCTGTCTAGAAACTAAAATGGTGCTGTTGGTCCATGTGATCGATGAACAGTACAATTGATAGGATAATTTGATCAATATCAAACACACAATCCAAATAACAATAATTGAGAAGTGAATATGATGAATCAAGACATAATTGGTACTCAAATGAACAAACTCACTCAATAACAACAAGCACAATTGTATTTCAATGAAGTAACTGCTTAGAAATGGTAGCTTGCAACAGAATTCCACGATTAGGGTTTTGCAAGCTCCCGTACAAAGTGAAATGACAATAGTATATATAGCAGTTATAGATTCGCTGACAGTTTCGCTAACAGCGAAACTGTCATGTCGAAACTATAGTTTTGCCCGGCAGAACACAAGTTCGCCGGGTAAACCAAAACAGCAAACTGTGAGCGAATGTATAGATTCGCTCACAGTTTCGCTGGACTGCCAAAACTGCTAATTACAAACAAAATGCAAAATGAAACTAACAAAAGTCCTATTACAATGTAAAGTAAACATCTATACTAAAGTGAGTCCAACCTAACATGATCTTCAATACTCCCCCTAGGTTGGACCTCACTACCTTCACTTCTCTTGATTTGACTCGTCGGCTCCGGTTTCCTCTGCTGCTGTTGTGTTATCTTCATCACCTCCTGCAGCAACATCTTTAGAAGCTTCAGCCACTGATCCTCCAAGGTTAGTTCTTGCATCACCAGCTTCCTCAGAATGACCACTAACTCTAGCAAACTGCCTGGTCATGCCTTGAACATCCATGGCAAAGTCATCTTGTGCTCTCACCTTTTCAGCCAAACTCTTTACCTCCGCCCGTACTCCTCGTATTTTGTTTGCCACATTCATAAACAAGCTTGCCTCTTTTCATGTTTCCTCTCCTGCCCCAGCCTTAATATGATTTCACAAAGAGTCAAGAGATCTTCATCACTGAAGCTGAATAATTCCATCGGGTCAAACACCCTAAACTCTTTTCCATGTTTGGCTCTAATCACCACCTCGCCAGTGTTATTATCATAAAACCACTTTTCAAAGTCCTGTAAACGTTGGGGAAGAGGATCAGCCAATCTTACCCTGTTTATAGTCTTTGGTGGTTTGACTCTCAAAACAATCCTCCCTTTGCCAGTCTCCCAGTCTTTATCTTTCTTTGATCTTTTTCGTTCAGCCTTCATGTATCCAAATGACGCAAAATTATCATTAAGTCCATTTTTAATTACCTTCTCAAGAAATACCGCCTTTTCACTTAAATGAGCATTAATCAAAGGCAAAGTGGCCAACCGTCTCAGATCCCATTTGGGCAAGGTCTTAAAAGCCTTCCTCTTGTGCATGTAGCTGATATGACCTCCTCTTCTTTTAATCATAAACATCTTTAAACTAGGATTATAACACCAACTTATTATCTTCTTGTCTGCCTCTTTCCTGCTTAAACCTTCCATATTTTGAAACAAAGGAGTAAGTTCTTCAGCCTCCTTCTCCTTCACCAACCAGTCACTCTTATCCATCTCAAACACATCAGCTTCATCATCTCCCTTCTTAGCAACATACACCAGTGGTCTCTCATCTACTTCATAAAACTCTGGTTCAGAATCATAATCAACCAATTGCTCATCCTCCTCTACTTCATCAATCAAACCTTTTCCTTTATCAGACATTCCCTCGGTGGTAGCAGTAACAACCATTTCTTCACCTACACTATCCTTATCAAAATCAAACTGTAGGTTAACAAACCCTGCTTCAATAATATCATCATCCTCATTTCTTCCAACATCTTCTCTTGGGATCTCTTGTTCCCCTGCTTCAGTATTAGCTGCTCCAGAAGTGCCCTCTCCTACCTTGGATGAAGTACCCACATTCAAGAATGAGTACTTAGATATATCAGTCATATCATCTAACTCAGATTGAGTTAGTTGACTAGGTAGGCCAGCAACAGCTTTCATCTGAGAAATTTCTTCAAACAATCTCTTAATCAAATTATTCTGGTCAACCAACATCTTTTTCATTCCTTCAATTACCTCATCCTTCCGTTTTTCCCTAATCTCCTGATTCATCAGTTTAGTCTTTATCATACTCAACTCATTGGCCAATGAAGTATTTAGACTACGAATAACATCCTCATCAAGACCAGCACTAGCCTCTTTCCTTGCTGTGAAACCCTCGTGTCGATGTTTTGATCTCCGTTCAGGCTCAACAAAGTCAGTTTTCTTTTTAGATCTCCGTTCTTTCTCCACCCTTATCTCCTCTGCTTGTGCATCTATATCTTCTTCAAAATCATAATCTTTCCCTTTTGCATATCTCTTTCTCTTCTTAGTTGCATCAGCTTGTTGCACCCTTGTTTCCTCAGTCCTTTTGTTTTCAGACTCAACGACCCGTCTCATATAATTCCAGCGTTCTGGAGGGTACATATTTTCCCAGAGATGGGTGATTTTACCACTGAAATCATGGCGGATAGCACAGCAATCAGCAAATATCCGAGGGTTCATCTGCACTAATGTCTTGACTTCACCATGTTTAGGAACATCAAGAATAAGATCATCAATAATCATTTGAATAAAGCGAGGATATAACAACCATTTATCCTTCTTCACAGTCATCACATTCTCTGCCATACATGCAAAGATCAGTCTAGCAATGTTTGCTTTCTCCCCTTTACAACATATCACCATAGCTTTGGCCCTGTCAAGATTAAGTCCATCGGATCCACCCTTACAGTGATCTAAGAACATAATAAATACATGAGCTATATATCTCCATTCCTTATATAAAAAAGATTTTTTAATCTCCTTCCTCGAACCAAAAGCTGGTCCCTCATACCCCATTTGTCTGAAAGCTTGGAATACTTCAAACTCCGTCATATCCACTTCAACACCAGTATCATCTTCTAGTCTAAGAATCCTCGACACACTCTCAACAGTAATAGTTATATCATGATCAATCACTCTAGCTGTGATTCTCTGTACATCTCCTCCAGTGTTGTATTCTGCTGATCTCCAAAAATCTCTAATAATAAGATCATAGATAGTGGGTGAGTGAGAGATAGCATATGCAATGGGTGATCTCTGAAGCCATCTAATGCAGTCACGAAATCCGGCCGCCTTTGAAAGAGTATCGTCTAATATGGCAGTGATGTTATTCCTCTTATCAAACTTGAGATTCGCCATGATAACTTGAGAAGAACAACAAATAAATTTGAATAAGAAATACTGAAAATAAGAAAATTAAACAAAAACAAAAGAAACAATCAATTTCGGCAAGCGAAACAATAGTTTCGCTCACTAAGACATGATAGTTTCGCTGAAACAAAGACAATTTCGACAAGGAAAAGAAACAGTTTCGACAAGCGAAACTATAATTTCGCTCATTGAAACTTGTTATTTTCGCAGAACAAAAATTAGTTTCGACAAGATTAGAATGAATTGAAGTAGTTTCGCAATTAGTTTCACCAAATATTAATTTAGTTTCGCTATTACAAATTAGTTTCGCTGACATAAGAAAATACAAGCGAAACTGTGTAAATTAAAGATCAGTCATTGCGAAATTAGAGAAGATATGGCAAAACTGTTAAGTTTGCTCGGACAGCATGACTTTACAGTTTCGCAGAAAAGATGTGAACTTTTGTTCAATTTCGCAGAGAAATTAGTAGTTTCGCTGAACGAACAGCGAAACCACCAAAGAGACACAATCTAGATAACTTAAGAATAGACTATTTAATCCAGATTAGAAAGTGAATCAGTGTTCGAAACTCACATACGAAATGAATCTCACGAAAAATCAGACCAAATCACAAACACAAGTCAAAATCGCCTTAAAAGTTACGGATAAACCCTAAAAGTGAAACTGAGCGATTGTGCGAAATTATGAGAGAAAATTCGTAAACATGACTTATATAGCAAATAGTTTCGCAGACAGCGAAACTATAAATTCGTCTGGCGAATTTACAGTTGCGCCCAGTGAAACTGTAATTTCGCTAATTTACAGTTTCGCCCAGTGAAACTATAATTTGCTAGGAGGTAACAGATTAACAACTTATTAGCCAACCTAGCGAAATTGCAGTTTCGCTTTGCGAAATTATTAGCGAAAGAATACTTTCGCACCTTTAATTTTATTATTTATTATAATTTTATTTTTTAATTTTATTTTAATTTTATTTTAATTTTATTTTTATTTTTTTATTATTTTATTATTATTATTATTTTTTATTTTTTATTATTATTTTTTATTTTATTTATTTTATTTTTTTTTAAATTATAATACTTAAAGGAAGCACATCTAATAATGAGATCTAAAATAATCAGAGATCACATTCTCTAAATATTTTAGAACATAAAGATGATCAAAAAAATCATCTACCAGTCATGAGATCATACTGAATACAAGATCTGATCACAATCTGGACAGAAACAACTGAAATTAGAACAAATCAATAACGATTGCTGATATAATTGTCCACTTAAACTCATGCCTTATCCTTTTTCGAACAACAGTTTATGATTCATTTAAGGTTCGATTAGATGCTTTAAAATGCAAGACCCCACAATCATTTTGAAAAAAAAAACCTCACCCAACCTCAGGATTTATTGAATTATGAATCAATCTTCAAAGAACAAGGTTTGTGAATTAGTGTGTAAATGATTATCAACAGAATATTTCATTCTGAGAGAAATTCATCGATAAGATGATTTGACATAATTATATCAAAATGGTGAGAGCTCCAGATCTATACTCACGTATAGCAGAGGAGATAACCATTTGAACATGTGCTGATGAGAGCTCCAGGTCAGTACTATCGTACAGCAGAGGAGATCATCACTCCAGGTCAGTACTCACGTATAGCAGAGGAGATAAGAACATACACAAGACATCTTGACACGAAATATACCAGCAGAGGATGATGACAAAACAAAGCAAAATGAACGAAAGATTCATTCTCAATCCAATTTTTGTCAGGACTCAGTTTTTGTGCAATCCAAAACGATTGAGTAAATCCAGACATTCTTAAGCATAAAGTTTAATTTAATCAAAAAGCTGCTGTCTACTTCATTCATCAGGCAGAGTCTATCAAGCATATTGTTAAAGAATCTGATCCATTTCCTTTTTTTAATGTGAAACAGAATCCAGTAACAGTTACTATCATTTCTCATAAAAGTACTGGTCATGTAAATAAAAATTTTTAGAGAATATACAATCATTTCTCATCATGTTAAATTCTAATCTCAGAATAATGATATTACTCCCCTAAATTTTTATTTTCATATTTCGATTATTATCAATGAATTTTCATTTTAAATAATTATTTTATATGTTTGTTATAAATTGTTTTTTTTTAAATAAATAAATAGAAAATGAAAATTTTTAAAAAGATATTAACCCAAGCATAGAAATCAATTCATAAAAACGAGGTTTATCAAATGTTTTTGTGAAAAGATCAGCTTTTTGATTTTTTGTATCGATGGGTATAATATTAATGAAACCCTTCTCTTGAGCATCACGAATAGCATGGATTCGTGTTTCAATATGCTTTGTGCGGGAATGATGAATGGGGTTTTTAGCAATTCCAATGGCAGCCTCATTGTCACAGAATAAAGGTGTATGAAGGAAATTAATGCCATAATCAATCATTTGATGTTGGATCCAGAGAATTTGAGAGCAGCAGCTGGAGGCAGCAATATATTCAGCTTCCCCTGTAGAAAGAGAAACAGTAGTTTGTTTCTTGCTCTGCCAGGATACCAGACAATTTCCCAAATATTGACAACCTCCAGACACAGATTTTCTGTTTAACCTGCAACCATTGGAATCACTATCAGAGTAAGCATGTAAATCAAAATTTCCACCATACGGATACCACAACCCGAGACGAGACGATCCTTTGAGATAACGAAATATTCGTTTGACAGCTTTCTCATGAGATTCCTTTGGAGCCGACTGATATCTAGCACAGTAACCAACAGCAAAAGTGATATCAGGACGACTTGCAGTAAGATACATGAGAGAGCCAATCATAGACCGAAAAAGATGAGGATCAACTGGTTTTCCATTTTCATCCGGAGTTAGACATGTCTGAGCAGTAAAAGGAGTCATCTCAGTAGACGCATCATCCATTTTAAATTTCTTCAGAATATCTTTAATGTACTTTTCTTGATGAATAAGAATTCCTTCTTTCTGTTGTTTAACTTGCAATCCAAGAAAGAAACACATTTCACCCATCATACTCATTTCAAACCTTTGGCTCATCACTTCTTCAAACTCTCTACACAATTGAGAGTTTGTAGATCCAAAAATAATATCATCGACATACACTTGAACAAAGATCATTTCACCATTCACCTCTCTTTTAAATAAGGTCATATCAATGGTACCACGAGAGTAACCATTGCTTAGAAATATTGCGTAAGAGTCTCATACCAGATTCTGGGTGCTTGATGAAGACCATACAAAGATTTATCAAGTTTATACACTTTATCAGGAAAATCAGGATCTTCAAAGCCTGGTGGTTGACACACATATATCTCCTCATCAATGTCTCCGTAAAGAAAAGCACATTTCACATCCATCTGGTAAACTTTGAATTGTTTATGAGCAGCATGAGCAAGAAATATTCTGATTGCTTCAAGACGAGCAACTGGAGCAAAGACTTCTGTATAATCAATTCCTTCTTCTTGAGCAAAGCCTTGCACTACAAGTCTAGATTTGTTGCGCACCACCACACCCCGATCATCTGGTTTGTTCTTAAATACCCATTTTGTACCAATTGGATATTTGTTGGGAGGTAAATCAACTAAGGTCCAAACCTAAAGCTTTCTAAACTGTTGAAGTTCCAATTGCATAGATTCTACCCAACAAGGATCTTGTAGAGCAGCATGAACATTTTTTGGAACAATTTGAGAAATAAAGCATGAGAAAAGACAAACATTAATCAGACCAAATTGATTTCGCGTGCGAACACCATCAGAAATAGATCCAATCACATTATCGAGCGGATGATCTTTCAAAGTTTTGTAATCACTTGAAGAAGGAAAGATAGTCGAAGAAGTATCAGCCATTTCCGGAGAAAGATTAGAGGAAGGTGTATCAATGACAGGTGTGGAATCAGGTAAGTTAGGAGATGTAGGAGATAAAGAATCAGATAATGGAGCTTGATCAGGCATTGGAGACGATGAGCTGACATCAGTTGAAACAGCATCATTTACTAGCGGGATGGATGGAACAGACGATGGAGATGATGGAATAAAATTCGTTTGAGTACTTGGAATTGATGTATCATCATCGAAAACTGGCAAATTAAATGAATTGAACACAGTATTGGAGTCAAAGAACCATGCAGGTTCAGATTTCACTTCAGAAGGATTGGATTCTTGCCAATCAACATAGAATGACTCTTGAACAATACGTGTTCTCTTGTTATAAACTTGGTACGCCTTTTGTGAAGAAGAGTATCCAACAAAATAACACTCGTCAGAAACAGCATCAAATTTTGTCTTTTGAGATTGAGTATTCAGAAGAGTACAAGAACATCCAAATGGTCGAAAGAAATCAATTAGTGGCTTCCTCTTATGAAAAAAGTTCATAAGGAGTCTTCACTTTATCTTTCACAATTAGCACCCTGTTTAGAACATAAGATGCACAATTAACAGCTTCAGCCCAGAAAATAATGGGTAATGAGGATTCTATCAACATTGTACGAGCAGCTTCCACAAGAGTGCGATTCTTTCTTTCTGCAATACCGTTCTGCTGGGGTGTTCTTGCAGCACTAATTGTCTCACAATCCCTTTTTGAGCACAAAATGAATCAAGAATCTGATATTTAAATTCAGTGCCGTTGTCACTTCTTAATCCCATAACTCTTCTCTTACTGACTGATTCAATAGAAATGATTAATTTCTGCAATTCCTCTGCAACTTCACTTTTGTGTGCAAGAAACCTCACCCATGAATAACGTTAGAAATCATCTGTAACAACAAGACAAAAAGATTTTTTAGCAATTGATTTAACACTAATTGGCCCAAATAAATCAGTATGTAACAACTCAAGAGGACTTGATATGCTATTTAAAAGTTTGGGCTTATGAGGTTTCTTATGTTGTTTCCCTTTGGCACATGCCATGCATTTTTCAGTAACCGAAAAATCTTTTAAAGGAAGTCCTCTAACAAGATTGTTTTTGACTAATTTATTAATTATCTTAAAATTGACATGGCCTAAGCGACGATGCCACAAGAGTGACTTAGAGGTTGATGCTTGTGAGAGAAGACAAGTTGCAGTAGCCTTTGACTCATTTGAATTCATATCAAGAAGATATGTATCATGTTTCCTTGGAGCACGCATGAGAATTAAATCCTCTGGAATAGCTATCGCTGATTTTAAAAATAAACATTCGTCAGATTTAAACAGAACAGGAATGTCTTTATCACAAATTTGAGAGACACTCAGAAGATTAAAAGCCAATTCAGGAACATGGTTGACTTTTTCTAGAGTAAAAGAACCATTGGTAACTTCTCCTTGTCCAATCATTTTTCCACCCTTCTTATTTCCAGCAAATGCCACATATCCTCCATCTATAATCCGATAATTGGTCAACAAATCCTTTAATCCCGTCATATGCTTGGAACATCCGCTATCAACATGCCACAGACTGTGTACAATCTTTGAAGAGGATCCTTGAAATGAATTAACAAATCATTTAGCCAGGAGCAATAGGGACCCAAGATTGAACAACTTTTGTTTTTAAAGAAGCAAATTTTGTACAAAAGAAATTATTAACCAATTTTGTCAATTTATTCCCAAAACAATTCCTATTAGAGGATCTTTGAATCAAAGGGCAATTTTTGATAAGATGATCCTCTTCACCACACCTGAAACAATGATGTTTGAATCTAGGTCGATGATGTGATGAGGTAAAAATAGGATCAATAATAATCTCCTCATCACATTCAGACAAACTAGAATCAACATCACTGAATGTCTCATACATCTCATGATGTTTTTGTTTATTTGAATCAGAGTTCTTCTTGTCAAAATCAAAACGTGATTCTTCTGACAAATCAGTAAAACTCGTACCATTGGTACCAATGTCAGATAAAGACGAACTACATTTTTCTGATGATGTCATATTTAATGGTATGAAAGATGGAATAGGTTGAGAAAAGAACTTTTCGAAAGAATTAATTTTAAGTTGCTTAGTTGTTTTAGGAGAAACATCAGATTCATTGCATTCATTACCAGAACGAAAATCATCACTATCATGATTTGAAGTACAAGATGAAATAGAACTATCAAGAGAACATGAGACATTCAAGTCTGTTACATTTGAACTAGAAACAAACACTGAATTTAAACTAGACTTATTATCTAAAACAGACTGTTGATTGTCAGGTGTACTAGAACTAGTGCATCCAAGCCCACTAGTTGGTCCATAGTCGTAGTCTTCACGAATGTACTTAGAGTTATTCCCGACTAAACCTGCAGACATACTGTCAGTATCTGATTTGATTAAATCATTAGAAGGATGAGAAATATCATTATTCTGAGATTGGAATTTAACATGATGAGAAATGATTGTATATTCTCTAAAATTTTTTATTTACATGACCAGTACTTCTATGAGAAATGATAGTAACTGTTACTGGATTCTGTTTCACATTAAAAAAAGGAAATGGATCAGATTCTTTAACGATATGCTTGATAGACTCTGCCTGACGAATGAAGTAGACAACAGCTTTTTGATTAAATTAAACTTTATGCTTAAGAATGTCTGGATTTACTCAATCGTTTTGGATTGCACAAAAACCTGAGTCCTGACAAAAATTGGATTGAGAATGAATCTTTCGTTCATTTTGCTTTGTTTTGTCATCATCCCTGCTGGTATATTTCATGTCAAGATGTCTTGTGTATGTTCTTATCTCCTCTGCTGTACGTGAGTACTGACCTGGAGTGATGATCTCCTCTGTTGTACGATAGTACTGACCTGGAGCTCTCATCAGCACATGTTCAAATGGTTATCTCCTCTGCTATACGTGAGTATAGATTTGGAGCTCTCACCATTTTGATAAAATTATGTCAATCATCTTATCGATGAATTTCTCTCAGAATGAAATATTCTGTTGATAATCATTTGCACACTAATTCACAAACCTTGTTCTTTGAAGATTGATTCATAATTCAGAAATCTTGAGGTTGGGTGAGGTTTTTTTTTTTCAAAATGATTGTGGGGTCTTGCATTTTAAAGCATCTAATCGAACCTTAAATGAATCATAAACTATTGTTCAAAAAAGGATAAGGCATGAGTTTAAGTGGACAATTATATCAGCAATCGTTATTGATTTGTTCTAATTTCAGTTGTTTCTGTGCAGATTGTGATCAGATCTTGTATTCAATGATCTCATGACTGGTAGATGATTTTTTTGATCATCTTTATGTTCTAAAATATTTAGAGAATGTGATCTCTGATTATTTTAGATCTCATTATTAGATGTGCTTCCTTTAAGTATTATAATTTAAAAAAATAATAAAATAAATAAAATAAAAATAATAATAATAATTAAATTTTTTAATAATAATAAAATAATAAAAAAAAAATAAAAAAAATAAAAAAAATAAAAAAAATAAAAATAAAAATAAAAATAAAAATAAAAATAAAAATAATAATATAAATAATAAAATTAAAGGTGCGAAAGTATTCTTTCGCTAATAATTTCGCAAAGCGAAACTGCAATTTCGCTAGGTTGGCTAATAAGTTGTTAATCTGTTACCTCCTAGCAAATTATAGTTTCACTGGGCGAAACTGTAAATTAGCAAAATTACAGTTTCACTGGGCGCAACTGTAAATTCGCCAGACGAATTTATAGTTTCGCTGTCTGCGAAACTATTTGCTATATAAGTCATGTTTGCGAATTTTCTCTCATAATTTCGCACAATCGCTCAGTTTCACTTTTAGGGTTTATCCGTAACTTTTAAGGCGATTTTGACTTGTGTTTGTGATTTGGTCTGATTTTTCATGAGATTCACTTCGTATGTGAGTTTCGAACACTGATTCACTTTCTAATCTGGATTAATAGTCTATTCTTAAGTTATCTAGATTGTGTCTCTTCGGTGGTTTCGCTGTTCGTTCAGCGAAACTACTAATTTCTCTGCGAAATTGAACGAAGTTCACATCTTTTCTGGGAAACTGTAAAGTCATGCTGTCCGAGCAAACTTAACAGTTTCGCCGTATCTTCTCTAATTTCGCAATGACTGATCTTTAATTACACAGTTTCGCTTGTATTTTCTTATGTCAGCGAAACTAATTTGTAATAGCGAAACTAAATTAATATTTGGTGAAACTAATTGCGAAACTACTTCAATTCATTCTAATCTTGTCGAAACTAATTTTGTTCTGTGAAAATAACAAGTTTGAATGAGCGAAATTCTAGTTTCGCTTGTCGAAACTGTTTGTTTTCCTTGTCGAAATTGTCTTTGTTTCAGCGAACTATCATGTCTTAGTGAGCGAAACTATTGTTTCGCTTGCGAAATTGATTGTTTCTTTTGTTTTTGTTTTTATTTTCTTATTTTCAGTATTTCTTATTCAAATTTTTTGTTGTTCTTCTCAGGTTATCATGGCGAATCTCAAGTTGATGAGAGAATAACATCACTGCCATATTAGACGATACTCTTCCAAAGGCGGCCGGATTTCGTGACTGCATTAGATGCTTCAGAGATCACCCATTGCATATGCTATCTCTCACTCACCCACTATCTATATCTTATTATTAGAGATTTTTGGAGATCAGCAGAATACAACACTGGAGGAGATGTACAGAGAATCACAGCTAGAGTGATTGATCATGATATAACTATTACTGCTGAGAGTGTGTCGAGGATTCTTAGACTAGAAGATGATACTGGTGATGAAGTGGATATGGCGGAGTTTGAAGTATTCCAAGCTTTCAGACAAATGGGGTATGAGGGACCAGCTTTTGGTTCAAGGAAGGAGATTAAAAATCTTTTTTATCTAAGGAATGGAGATATATAGCTCATGTATTTATTATGTGCTTAGATCACCGTAAGGGTGGATCCGATGGACTTAATCTTGACTGGGCCAAAGCTATGGTGATATGTTGTAAAGGGAGAAAGCAAACATTGCTAGACTGATCTTCGCATGTATGGCAGAGAATGTGATGGCTGTGAAGAAGGATAAATGGTTGTTATATCCTCGCTTTATTCAAATGATTATTGATGATCTTATTCCTGATGTTCCTAAACATGGTGAAGTCAAGAGATTAGTGCAGATGAACCCTCGGATTTGCTGATTGCTGTGCTATCCGCCATGATTTCAGTGGTAAATCACCCATCTCTGAGAAAATATGTACACTCCAGAACGTTGGAATTATATGAGACGGGTCGTTGAGTCTGAAAAAAAAAGGATGAGGAACAGGCATAGGAGAATAACAGTATGTACTAGGAGGAGGATAAACCTGTACACTTTCATAACCAAAACCTGTTTTAATCACGATCAATCAGTTTCAGATCTCTTTCAGTATAAGAAGATGGGTCTTTGTTCTGAGAAACGACATCACCAACCGTAACCGTAGGTATATGAGGACCTGAAATAATCGATTCCCATTGATTATGATCTGTGTAGAAAAAGAAAGCTTTGAGACATCTCTTCCAATCTTTAAAATTATCTCCATTAATGAGTCTTGGAGGTCTATTAGGAGCAACACTTTCAAGATCCTCAAGTGTAAGAGTAGTTAATTTCGACATGATAGTTTCGGCAGAAAAATTGATAATTTCGCTGACAAATTCGCTAACAAATTCGCTGAAAGAGGTGACTTGGCTAACAGTTTCGCTGAAACAATACTATCGCAGATACTTTCGCAAAAACAGACACTTTCGCTTGCAATTTCGGCAGCACTTTCACTTGAACAAAGACAACAATTGCTTAGTTTCGCTGCTAAATTCGCAGGAAACAAGCTTGAACTTTCGTTCAAAAATAGATTCGGCAGCAATTTCGCTTGATGATTGGTCAAAAACACTAATGAACTTTCGTTCAAGGGAATACTTTCGCTGAAACTCTAGAAAACAACTTCTGATCCAAAATAACTCATAATTTCGCTGAATGAAGATGACAGTTTCGCTGTAAGAACAGTAATTTCGCTGGTCGATCTCAAAACCCTTTTTCACCTCAAAATCAATCTGAAATCATTTAAATCTCAATGAATTTGAGATCTGATGATTGTAGAATCTTCCTCAATCAAGAACAAGCATAATTCAATCAATTTCCATGCCAAAAAAAGTTGATAATCCAATGAAAATTGATTGAAACTAGATATTGACCAAAACCACAAAAACTCAACAAATCAAGAGCACTAAGGCTTTGATACCATATTGTTGGTCCATGTGATCGATGAACAGTACAATTGATAGGATAATTTGATCAATATCAAACACACAATCCAAATAACAACAATTGAGAAGTGAATATGATGAATCAAGACATAATTGGTACTCAAATGAACAAACTCACTCAATAACAACAAGCACATTGTATTTCAATGAAGTAACTGCTTAGAAATGGTAGCTTGCAACAGAATTCCACGATTAGGGTTTTGCAAGCTCCCGTACAAAGTGAAATGACAATAGTATATATAGCAGTCATAGATTCGCTGACAGTTTCGCTACCAGCGAAACTGTCATGCCGAAACTATAGTTTCGCCCGGCAGAACACAAGTTCGCCGGGTAAACCAAAACAACAAACTGTGAGCGAATGTATAGATTCGCTCACAGTTTCGCTGGACTGCCAAAACTGCTAATTACAAACAAAATGCAAAATGAAACTAACAAAAGTCCTATTACAATGTAAAGTAAACATCTATACTAAAGTGAGTCCAACCTAACATGATCTTCAGGTGCAATAATCATTTTTCAATCTTCCTTTCACTTTTTGGCATTATCTAATTGTCCTAACTTCTTGTAATGAATTACTACCTCAAGTTATTGTTTCTTTTTATCCTTTAAAATATCACCTTTGACTCTTAAACATCCAATCTTCCTTATGTAATCTACAACCATCATTATACAATGTGAGTTTTCTATGTGAGTTCTCCATGCTCCCTTTTCACTTTATTTCACACCTTTTGGGGTGAAAAATGTTAACCTTATCAACTTACACTTGTAAACTTTTTATACTTATAACACACATGCAATTCATCTTTACATTTTATCATGGTTATTTGTATTACTGTGAGTGTTGTATCAGATACATTATATGTTGACAATCATTAACTATTGCTAGCCTGCCGACGCATAGATCTATGGCCTGACAACCCTATTTGGTGCTAAAGTTGATGTATTGCCGGCTCCTGATGACGTATGACTTATTCATCATGGGAACCAAGTATACTTAGCTAATCGTCATAAACTTGTAAACTTATATTTGGTCAAGGTTTGATTGTAGCAATATGTGTTCTATAAACTTGCATAATTCATAACCATTGACATGAATTGCTTTTGTAAATATTATATATATATATATATATATATATATATATATATATATATATTATATATATATATACGTATGTATCTTTAACCCATGAAAACTCACCAACTTCCAAAAGTTACCCTTATTTTTAACATGATTCAGGATTGCTACTTGAGGATTTCTTCTTGCTCATATAGGACTTGGACTTAGTTTAATTAAATATCATGTGTTTTTGTTTACTTCTTTGTTGTATTGTAATGTCTTAATTGCCTAGTATTGTTCAGTGAAAAATGACTTTTAATATTATTTCAACTTATTTAATTCCATGAGCTATGAACAATTATTTCACATTCATCCGCGTCAATGATTCCGTTGTCGGTCGGGGTGTGACATTGGTGATAATACATGATGTTGAATTATGAATAGTGATTAGGAAATCATGATTGGGATTGGAATTGATTGTTATTGTGTATGTTGGTTGGAATGAACAATGTTGATGAATGTGATTATTATTATCATATACGTATGTAAATCTGAGGCCCGTACTTAGTAGGATTGGTAGGTTTTAGGATGTGAAGTCGTGAGTGGCTTCACATGGCATGTAGTGCATGATTAGACTACACGTATTAATTGTTGGTTGTGATGTATTTATGTTTGTGTTGAACATGTTGGGTGTTTGAGATTTGCATGAGTTGTTTGATGATCTAATGTTGTATGATGACCTTGGTAAACTTAGGTTGATGATGTGATACACGTGGATAACTTGTATGATGTTCATGTATGCTAAGTTGATACACTCGATTAAATGATATTTCAACTAATATGTCACCAACGGGTCAAACGGGTCAAGTAGGTTAACTTAGAGTTGTTAAGCTTTCTGTGTACACATACTTATATACTTGTCTGTTCTTGGTAACTTTTGAAGGGTTATCTTTCCATTCATCGTCAGTTTTCGTGTTATTATTCTTGCGCATTAGGTGAGTTCATGCCCCACTATTTTATAAACTCTCTTCTGGGGAAGGTAGCATACTGGTTCATAAATGCTATATTATTATTACAAGTTCTATATGTTTTATGATAGTGCATAATACCTTGAAAGTCCTCACACTTTCAGATCGTTAATAATGGTAACTAGCGGGAAATCTTGGGTAGTACTACTGGGTTTGACAAGCCCTACCTGTGAAACTCAAGGTCAAACGGGTGAAATATTGTCCTAAACACAAACATCGTCACGACCTGGTAAGTCATGACGGGAGGCAACAAACGCAACATAGTCAGTTTCGATCGCGAATCATTATTGTTATTACTTGTGAATATAGACTAGCTATCTATTTCAATGCACTTCTTATGTTTATACAAATGTTATTGTTTATGTTAAACACAAACTCTTGAACTCACCAACCTTTGTGATGGCATTTTTAGTATGTTATTCTCAGATCGTAAACTCAGGTTGCCATTAGGAGCACATCATGGGTCCAACATGCATTCTAAGACTTCATGTTAAGTCATAATACTTGGTTTTCAATTATGAGTTTTAATATTGGGTTAGCGTGTGTTTTGCCAAATATTGCATTTATACACTTTGGGTTTGTCTTATTTACAAAACGCTTCCGTATAGTTTTAAAGTTTGAAGTTTGGTTGGTTTAATTTTAAATATGGCATATAGTGTCGTTCCGAGTAACTAGTGACTGTAATCCTGGTTTGTTCACATGTCTCACGATAAAAATTCGCACGTGGATTTTGAGGGTGTAACAATGATGATGTTGATAATGATGTTTAGGTGGAGTGTGTGCATGGATGACAACTTGTATCTACTTAAACCCATTTTGAACTCGCTAACTCATATCCTAACCCTTTCATCACCTCACCATCACCCCCACTCCCCCTCCAAACCACCGGTCACCACACACCCCCACCGCTGAGACCACCATCAGCCACCACTATTGATGTACAAACCAGGTTTTTTTAAAACCGGTTTTGGGTCCAAACCGAAACCAGTTTGGTCAATGCCGGTCAAAAAGGTTTCGCCCTAAACCGGTTCAGTTTATAAATTGGTTCCGATGCTCAAAACCCCAAACCTACTAAACAGTTTGGAAACCGGTTCGGGCCCAATCGGTCCGGTTTTTTTTAAGTCATGTAATATTTTTATGGTATTAAAGACGTATATAAAGAAAATTTGAATTTTTACTTAAAATATATAATCATATTATTATTTATATTAATTATATCTTATTTATATTAATATAATCATACATTCATTAATTTAATCAAAGTGAGATATATAATAAAAGTGAAATATATAAAACATTCAAACAATTTAAACAACATGGAAGTATAAATAATAGTTTTTAAAAACTAACGATTTAGCCTAGTCGACTATTCGTTTCTTCGTTCGTTCATTGCATACTTGTATGTTATTGTTCACCACTAGAACCGAAACTATTACGAAGGTACTTATCGTTGCCGCTTCATCATCCAGGTGTCCATCCGCTCTCTATCTCATCCTCGTATAATTCTGCTTCGTATTCCAGTTCTCCTTCAAGCGAGCATTTGTCTTGTACTCTTTCCGCGGCATCCAAATAATCCTTCAAGCAAATTGACATTTCAACCACTTGGGGAGTGAGTCAAGTTTTTCTTATTGATATAATCCTGCCACTAACAGAAAAAGCATATTTTAATAAATCTCGGGCCATGGTGAATAGGATGAGAAATTGATCTTCCTTACCTTTTTACCAAGCCAAGAAGTAAAAAATTTAAAATATTATGGACTCATGGTGAATAAAAAGTTTGTTCCACCATACCTCCCGAGTTCACTACTTGAAGTGTTACCACGTTCACGTTAATTATATTCATCCCTTAAAGTATTATATAAATCAAACATTGGATCATTTGAACTTTCGGCATATTCCGCATGCCTTAAAGCCTCATGGATTTGTGATGTTTCCTTATATTTTAATAAATAAATATCATACATTTCTTTCTAATTGTTTGTTAAAAGTAGCTTTTAAAATTTTACTATAAAATAGGTTATCAACTTCTAAATCCAAAATAAAAGTAATTTTATCAAGTAAAGTTTCAACCCTTGACAAATTTAAACAAGGGTTTAAAACATCGGCACATGTAATAACCGGAGGCATTTTTTTAAAATACATTTAAGGTTTATCTTTCATTCGGGGTATCATATCCGAATAAGGTCTACCCCTACATGACATCTCATTTAATTTTGATGTCATTAAATAAATTTGGTGAAGTACTAACGGACTCATTGCTTAATAAACTCTGGATAGACAAATAGTTGCGTTTTTAAAATTTTGAAGCATTTTTCTTATTTCGTCAATAAGGGCCCAACCCCGATGGATGGTAAGTATTTTTCTTTCCACGACTTACCAAACTATTATGAAAGTCTATTAAACTTTCTTTTTGTTCAATATTATTTTCAAATATGTTATAAGTGGAATTTCATAGTGTTGATACGTCCCAATTCGGACCTAAACATTTGGAATTTGCGTCTTTACAAAACTTGTGATATCTACTATATCTTTGGTTATTGCTAAAAATATCACATAAAATTCTTTTAAAACCATATTTCACTATTTCAATCATTTTTAAACCGTATTGAACGGCTAAGTTTATGATGTGCTCAACACATCGACGATGAAAAAACACACCCTCACACATTGGTTTATATTTTAATTTCAAATTATTTATCTCAAGCGTGTTATTTGAGGCATTATTAAAAGATATAGAAAATATTTTATTTTCTAATATATACGTTTTAATAACTGTATCAATAAGATAAACAATATTTTGGCCGGTGTGACAATAATCAAACAGTTCAAACGCAATCATACGTTTCACGAACCGCGTTCAACCCAATGGGCTATGACACAAATGTATAAGTTCGGTGAACCGTGAGGAGTCGATCAAACATCACTACTTAAGTTAACACAGGTTTGTGAATTTTCAAAATATATATAATTCATTTTTAACTTTTTCCATATTTTTAAACAATCTATTCGAAGAGTAGCACGACTTACATTGGTGTAACGTGCTTGGAGAGTTCGTTGAATGAATCGAGTCAAACGTTCATCGTCGAAAAGTTTAAATGGAAAGCTTTCTTAAATTACAAAATGCGTCATTTTCTCCCGAACCGCATCAATGTTATAAGTCCAAATGTTTTCTTTGTTTGTCATCGAAACTTGACCTTGACATGGTTCACCTTTCAACGCCTTATAATATTTATTTCATATGTGGTTTTTTAACATTGTGTTTGCATTTATTTTGAAAATTTATGACAAAATTTGCAACGAGCCTTGTTAGGACCGCTAGCAATTTGACATAAATCGTAATTGCAACATATTCGGGGTTCCTATTTGTAGGAAGGATTGCTACCACCATGTTTTGAAGATGTATCACAACCAATGGATTATTGAGAACTTGATGAAGCCATTTGAGAGATTTTGAGAGAGTTGTTTCTAAAACGAAAGAACTGGTGAGCGTTTTTTTGATTATTGAGAGTAAAGAGCGTTTTAAATAGTTATGATTCAACCAAAACATCCAATACATATTATACTAACCTAATGGATGTATAATAGTAAAAAAACCACCAAAATGGTCAAAATAGACACTAAACGGTCCAAAAACGAGCGTATAACCGTTATACAACGGCTAGTTTTGAAAACGGTTTAATAACTTGATTGGGATACCAGTTTGGGAACCGGTTTAGGAATCGGTTTGGGAACTGGGTTGAGACTGATTTGAAACAGAACCAGGTTTAAAACCGGTTTATACAATGACATATACAAATTGAAGTCGAACCAGCGGTTTGGGTCGGTTTGAAACCGGTTTGGGCGCCAAACCAGTTTTGGTTATTTTGGTTGAACCAGTTTTTTTATTCACTTCTAGCCACCACACCACTGTCCACCACCTACACCTGTAGCCACCATCCGCCACCACAGCCACCATCTTTGTTGCACCCACAAGCGCGACCACCAACACTTCACCCATCACCACCGATCGACCTACCCCCACCCCTATTCGGTTTCACAAGCACCACCCTCTCCCCCTATCGACCACCGAAACTTGCACTACCACCACCACAAAAAACCACCATTCATCTTTTCATATAAGCAAAACAAGAGGGTTCTAAGACCTTGTTAGGAACTTGAAGTGGTGATCGTGAGTTGGAAATCTTAGTGACATCTATATAGATTGTTGGATTAGTCTAAAGGTGTACTTGTTTTAGATTAGATCGTCCATATTCGTTCATGCATGGGTGATCAAGATAAAGATCTTGATGAACCCTAGTTCACTCACTTAGATGTTACATGAAAGTTAATGTTTTTGATGAGAATGTGTTTTGAAGGTGTGTATATGTATGTATATGTGTATGTTAGAATTGGTTTTAGTTAGATGAAACCATGTTATTTGGATGATTTGGGATTGTATTAAGGTGTGTATATGTATGTATGTATATATGTATATATATCACGTATGTGTGTATGTACGTGTAAGTTGAAGGATTGATGGATTATCGCTTCATCAGAAATGATTAAGTAGAAATGTTGGATGGATGAATAATGTTAGACATGATGCCATAGGAGGATGATTAAGTGGAGATAATGGATGATATTGGTTATCATAAAAACAAATTATCAAGTTAAAATGTTTATATAAAAATTGATACTTGGACAGGTTATAAGCTTTCACTTTGATTTAAAGTTTGGTTGATAAATACTTCGAGTACCAGAAACCATAATTAAGACCGATGTAACACCTGGCTATATATTTTTTGACAAGAAAGATGAATAAGGTGAAGAAAAAGAAAGAAAAGAAATAAAGTCCAAGTAGATGGACTAAAAATGTTTCAAAGGACAAAATCTTTGAAAAGTTGGTGATAAAGGTGGCATGGCCGCCCATCACCTTTTTCAACACAACAAATTGTCAGATTTTAGAGAGAGTAGAAAAGAGAGCAGAAAACTCTCGGTTTTGAAGGAAGAACAAGGAAGAATTTGAATTCAAGGTAAGGATTCATGTTCTTATGGTTTCCTTAACCGGTTGTGTCCTCGGTTTTATGCTTATGTGTGTTTGTATGTGTTCGGGTATGTTTTAGTGGATTTTTAGGCGGTTGAATTCAATTTGCAAATGAGTTTGGAAGAAGCCATACTCAAGAGCTTCAAAGGTGAGTTCTAGAACCCCTCTTTTTACTGATTTTTAACTATTTTAGGGCTGGAAATGCATGAATGTATGTTTTCATTAAACTGGGTTTCGGACCCGTATGCTTAAATGTGTGTATGATGATGTTATGATATAATATGTGACCATATTCATGCTTGATGATGTAAAATGGTGTTTCTATGGCTTAGAAGGTAAGATTTAAGTTTAGAATATGATTAATGATGTTTGGGATTTGAAATCTGATGTTTGAGTATGAATGGGTTGAGAATAATTGCCTAAGGGAGTTAATGCGGATGAAGTCAATGTTGATGAACATTGACTAAGTATGGAAATGCGGATGAAGTCAATGCGGATGAAGTCAGTGCGGATGAACATTGACTAAGTATGGAAATACGGATGAAGTCAATGTGGATGACCATTGACTAAGTATGGAAATGCGAATGAAGTCAATGCGGATGAACATTGACTAAGTATGGAAATGCGGATGAAGTCAATACGGATGAATATTGACTAAGTATGGAAATGCGGATGAACATTGACTAAGTATGGAAATGCGGATGGAAAGTTTATGCGGATGACCAATGCGGATGAGCATTGACTAAGGATGTGGAATGCGGATGAGTAAGACCAATGTGGGTGAGAAAGTGAACAAATGCAGATGACAAATGCGGATGAAATAAGTCAATGCGGATGAAGAAAATCAAATGCGAATGAAGCAAATCATATGCGGATGAACAATGAGGTTAATGCGGATGAACACTTAGAATAATTCTAACTTTTTAGAGAAAAAGGGGTGATGTAGACTTTGACCTAGGAGATTCCTGGGGGTTATGTAAGTTGACTTTGAGGTCAAGGATGTTATGGTGGGCATGTAATGATGTGTGATTGATGCATACGCATGATGATGATGTATGATGTTGTATGATATACATGATGTATATTATGAATGCATGATGATGCCCTGTATGATAATGATGACCGAATGTTATGTTCCTTGCGATATATGTTTATCTTTCCTGTGGCTTTACGATGAATGAATGAATGAAGTATTATGTAACGTAAAGTGAAAGATACTGAAAGAGGAACATGAAGTAAGAATGCATGCATTAATGAATGATGAAAGTAATGAAAGTCTTGCAAGCACTGTATGTCGGGACACGCCATTAAGGTGTTAGCCCAACGGTGTGCGGGTTCGCTACCCCGGGAGGATGCACATCGGGGTCTTTCTTTGTAATTAACCATATGTATGAACCATTGTTGCATGCCTTAGGTGCTGTGACCATTTGTTGCCTAGCACCACCAATGAAGGTCTGTTTTAGGCTTAGGTCCAGTACCACGAGATTGAAAGGCATAGCATATGACCATGGTATACCTGATCTTTACCTTAGGTATTGTGACCATTTGCTGCCGAGCACCACCGATGAAGGTCTTTTATAGGCTTAGGTCCAGTACCATGAGAATGAAGGGTAAAGTTCATGGTGATGACGAAAGGAAAGGATGTAATGATGAACGAACGAATGTAAAAGAGAGGAATGAATAAACGGAAGTTAATGAATGATGAAGATAATATAACTATTATCTATGTGTATGTATGATGTATGATCGCATGAAAGAAAAGAACGGTTTCAACGAAAGAAAAGTATTTTTATTTTATAAAACTAGAACTCACTCAGCAACGCTGACTTTTATGTGTTTTCAGTTGGCAGGTAATGACTGTTGAGGATGGCATGAGATGGCTACTCAGCTCTTTTGGGATGGCATCCATTTATATAACGCTTTTGTGATGTAATGCAACAATGTGTTTTGTAACTGATTAATGATGTATCATTTTGCAAAAGCCACTATATTGAAATGAAATGTCATTCTTGAATGTTTCCGCTGCAATATTTTTCTAAGATAAATGAAAATGTATGCTTTATGCGCAATGATTTACCAGCTATAAGCGTCCTGGGAACGGGGCCTTACAAGTTGGTATCAGAGCCAAAGTTTAAATGAAATGGGTAAATTTTCAAAATAAATCTTAACTTAAACTGAGAATGGGACGGAAAGGAATGGGATACCAATCTGAGTAGCTACGTGCCATCAGGTATTTTAGTAATGTTATCCAGTATTACACGCGCATGTTATGTTGTTTATGTGTTGTTGATAGATTTAGATGCTAATGTACTCAGGACAGGTAATGCTTGGGGTATGAAGAGTAAAGTAAGTGACTAATCACAATTGGCCACTGTAATTAAGGACTTACTATACTTGACATAAACTAAGTCGTTCCCTTGAATGATCGTGTTAGTGTTTGAATCTTATAGTGTGCGTAGAGGATGGTCGGTGGTAGATCATCAAAAGCTTCACGTGGTGGAGGTGGACGTGGTGCTGAACCACGACTCACGAGAGGAAGGCCTAGAGCTGAAAGGGTGGTTCATGAGGAACCTGAGACCCCTCACCCAGAGGGTGGTGATAAGAGTGCAAATCTGAGGGCCTCGGTGAAAGAAGCGGTGGTTGAAGAGGTGCATCAGGTCATGCAGACAATCTTAACGTCTGTGGTGACCGAAGTTATCAAGACTGTACGAGAAGGGGAAAGAAAAGAGAGGAATAGGTCCTCCGGAGAACAGGAACATCCAGAGCCTAAAACGGTTCTATCTGATGATGAAGAGGAAGATGAAGAGCCTGTGCCAGAGGCGGCACGAGGCTATAATTACGGGGCGTTTATGAGGTGCAAGCCCCCTACTTTTGATGGTAATGGCACTACTGCTACTGCTCACTGGTTGGTGAGGGAAATAGAGGTTGTTCTTGATATCAGCGATGTCGGGAGGACCAGAAAGTGAAGTTTGCTACCCATTCTTTTGTAGATTCGGCACTGTGCTGGTGGGACAATATAGTCCAAGCCGAGGGTAGCAGGGCCATTAGGAGAATGAGATGGTTTGAGCTGAAAAAGTTGGTAATTGAGGAGTTTTGTCCTCATCGGGAAATGGACAAGGTCGAAAGGGAACTCTTGCAACTGGAAGCAGGAACGATGACGCACCAACAGTACACCACCACGTTCAACGAGATGGCACGTCTGGTGCCAGATGAGGTGACACCTCTGTCTCAAAAGATCTAGAGGTATATTCAGGGCTTCCTGGCAGATATTCGCAGACACATGATCGTCGCCCGGCCGAGTACATTTAGGTCAACGGTGGATTTAGCCGGGAGATTGTATGATGAGAGGGTTGTGGCGGTGGTGGCTGAAGGTGGCAGGAAGGGTGTAGGTGATTGAAACTGGCAGGGGAAGAGGTTTGGTCGGGGTGATGCCTCGACGGGTAAGAAGGCACGGGTGAATGACCGCCGTGTGGTCACGTCAGGGGCAGGTATGAAGAAGTGTGGTAGGTGTGGGAGAGAGCATAGTGGGAAGTGTAGGTTTGGGTTGAAATTATGCTTTAAGTGTGGGAAGGCGGGGCATATAGCCAAGGATTGTCCTATGGTTCGGTCCTTTAACTGTGGTGAAGAGGGTCACATGAGTAGGGATTGTAAGAAGCCAAGGACTGAGGGTTTCTAGGCGGTTGAATTCAATTTGCAAATGAGTTTGGAAGAAGCCATACTCAAAATCTACAAAGGTGAGTTTTAGAACCCCTCTTTTTACTGATTTTTAATTGTTTTGGGGCTGGAAATGCATGAATGTATGTTTTCATTAAACTGGGTTTCAGACCCGTATGCTTAAATGTGTGTATGATGATGTTATGATATGATGTGTGACCATATTCATGCTTGATGATGTAAAATGATTTTTCTAAGGCTTAGAAGTAAGATTTAAGTTTAGAATATGATTGATGATGTTTGGGATTTGAAATCTAATGTTTGAGTATGAATGGGTTGAGAATAATTGCCTAAGGGAGTTAATGCGGATGAAGTCAATGCGGATGAACATTGACTAAGTATGGATATGCGGATTAAGTCAATGTGGATGAACATTGACTAAGTATGGGAATGTGGATGAAGTTAATGCGGATGACCATTGACTAAGTATGGAAATGCGAATGAAGTCAATGCGGATGAACATTGACTAAGTATGGAAATGCGGATGAAGTCAATGCGGATGAATATTGACTAAGTATGGAAATGTGGATGAAGTCAATGCGGATGAACATTGACTAAGTATGGAAATGCGGATGGAAAGTTTATGCGGATGACCAATGCGGATGAGCATTGACTAAGAATGTGGAATGCGGATGAGTAAGACCAATGCGGGTGAGAAAGTGAACAAATGCGGATGATAAATGCGGATAAAATAAGTCAATGTGGATGAAGCAAATCAAATATGGATGAAGTAAATCAAATGCGGATGAACAATGAGGTTAATGCGGATGAACACATAGAATAATTCTGACTTTTTGGAGAAAAAGGGGTGATGTAGACTTTGACCTAGGAGATTCTGGGGGTTATGTAAGTTGACTTTGAGGTCATAGATGTTATGATGGGCATGTAATGATGTGTGATTGATGCATATGCATGATGATGATGTATGATGTTGTATGATTATATATGATGTATGGTATGAATGCATGATGATGCCCTGTATGATAAAGATGACTGAATGTTATATTCCTTGCGATGTATGTTTATCTTTCCTATGGCTTTACGATGAATGAATGAATGAAGTATTATGTAACGTAAAGTGAAAGATAATGAAAAAGGAACATGAAATAAGAATGCATGCATTAATGAATGATGAAAGTAATGAAAGTCTTGCAAGCACTGTATGTAGGGACACACCATTAAGGTGTTAGCCCAATGGTGTGCGGGTTCGCTACCTCGGGAGGATGCACATCGGGGTCTTTCTTTGTGATTGACCATATGTATGAACCATTGTAGCGTGCCTTAGGTGCTATCACCATTTGGTGCCGAGCACCACCGATGAAGGTCTTTTATAGGCTTAGGTCCAGTACCACGAGACTGAAGGGCATAGCATATGACAATGGTATACCTGAACTTTACCTTAGGTATTGTGACCATTTGCTGCCGAGCACCACCGATAAAGGTCTTTTATAGGCTTAGGTCTAGTACCATGTTAGGATCTGGTATTTGAACGAAACACCGACTGATTAACGTGTTAAACCAAACCAACTAGTGCGGAATCCTATTTCATTAGCTATCCAATCAGTGAGAACGCACGTAGACACAATAAGGTATTGAATCTAACATCAAGAATCGATTAGGAATCGATCTACAGTGTTCTATGAACTTGGAGTACGAACTTAGAGGCTTCTGGACGGCTAAGGTACGTCTGGAGTCGAAGTGGATTGAATGCTTACGTTTTTCCACGAATTAGGTGGTATTTATTGGTTAGGGTTGCTCATTGGGCGACTGAATCATTTGAATGGTTCAGTCCTGCGATTGAGTCATGCGGTTGGTCCATTCGCCTGACTGAGTGTTCAGTCGTGCGACTGAGCCAATATCATGTTACAATCATACGACTGATCCAGTCTCTTGGTTCAGTCAGGCGACTGAGTCATTCGCATAAAGTTGTTCATGCGTATGGTCCATTAGCATGGGCCATTCGCATGATAACTTCATGTTGTTAAGTTTGAATGTATTAAACATAATAATGTTATTATATTAAATCAATCAACCACAAACCTATATAATAAAGTCAATATGCGTTAAACAACTCATTATGAAATATTAAACAAGACAAATCACAAACAATATTCTTATATCATTAAGTACCCAATATTACATAAGTGCAAGATATTCAAAACATATTACATTGAGATCAGGATCTTGGTACATATATGTATCAACAAACTCCCCTTGGACCTAGATCTATCTATTGTCTAACATCTTTCATGATTTCCTCAAACTTCTTGTACTTAGCTTCTTTGGTGACTCCTGTGTTTATCTCAAAAGCAAAATAGAGTCTTATCAATTTCTGGAACTGTAAAGCTTGTACAATATCCTGTGGGTCGTAGAACAGTGGCCACTTGTATAAAGTATAAACATCTTTTACTGACAAGTTGGTGAGCCACATCGGGTCAAACACCCTTATGGTTTCCATTGTGCAATTCCTGTTCAAGACTATCACGGCCTCTCCCATTCTCCAATCGTAGTACCACCATTTGAAGTGTGGAGTGAAGTCCTATGGCATCTCACATAGTGGGATCTTTGACATTGTACATGATGGACTCCACTTCAACACTACTTTTGGTTTGCCAGTTATGGCATCAACCTCAGATCTTCTGATGTACCTCGTTGGTTGTTGAGGTTTGAAGTTGACCCATTTGGTGTGGTACTCCCTTTTTAGAGCTGCTTCAAACCAGCCTAACATCTTATGACGGTCAGCGTATAGCAATTTTAACTTTGCTAGCTGGTTGAGCTCAAAACCGGGAAGAGTCTTCAGATCATGTGGGAATCTGAAGTACTCAATTCCCTTCTCACGTTTAACCACGTAAACGTTGAGATCCTCAAAATATGCCCACGCTATGATTTTGCCTGCCACCTTTTGATGTTTCTTGACCTTATACAGTTTGGTGTAGACAGTTAACTTTGACACGCTGTGTTGGGCTCTTATCTCTTCAAAACACGCTGCCCATTCTGCCTTCTTGATGTTCACTTAAGTATCAGTGGCTTGGGCCTTCTCTTTATCCTTCTCGGACTCTTGCTCCATGATATCCAGAGTCTCAAAAGTGTCACTAATAAGAGTGTCTCCCAGATTGGGAATGACATTTCCCTCATTATCAGTGTACTCTGGATATTGTTGTACCGTGACATCTTCAATCTCAATCTCATCGATATCCTAAAGCTCATCGTCACTCTCCACATGCACAGTTGAAGCATCTTTCACAATCTATTCAACGTTTAGCTTGAACATTTCGGCTATCTGCTCGTCAGTGAGATTGTGAATGATTTCTTCTTCTTCAGGAGTATACATTACCAATCTCCTAACAATACCTTGCAGATCAAGAATCAACGTCAGTTGAGTCTTGACCTGTTGGAGGGGAGCAATATCATATTCATCTATTTGAAAGTCTGAATCTGCTTGATTTAAACATTCAACACAACAATCATTAGTTAATAATCAAGACATAACCATTTACATTACATATAAACATTCATTTCATTAATTTTATACATGATCCAAATACAATGATTTTAAATAACAATAAAACATCTAAGCATTACTCTTGTCCTCGATCATCGGCTCTTCTGCTAACGGGGCTGATGTGGAGGCACCTTGATCTTATGCTCTTTTGGTCCTCCTTTCACTGGCAGATATGGCACCCGCAGCAGGTGAGTCATCATCATCATCATCATCACCAACATCATCTCCAACATCACCAGCAGCATCAGTATCATCATCACCATCATCATCCTCATTATCACTGTCATCATCACTATCATCCCCATCCCCTTCCTTAATCTTAAGGGGCTCTTCCTTGGATCCTTTTAGACGTAGCATGATGGTCTTGTTAGTTGTCTCCAACTCCTCAATCTTCTTTGCTGATATGGCATTCTGCTCCCGGAGTTAGGACATCTCTGCACGTTGAGCATCCATCTGTTGTGCCTGCTGATATATCTGCAGAGCTTAGGCAGCAGTAAGGTCTACTAGGTGTCGCAGCTGAGCACTCTTCTCTTCGTCTACCGCCAACAGCCTCAGCACCATTCGGTTAAGTGCTGAGACCTGTTCCTCTACTCCACTAGGAGGCAGAGGTGATCCGGATGTGTAGGAAGGGTGTGATGGTGGTATAGCATGGTGGCTAGTGGTGGTGGTTGTAGCTATGGTGTAGATTGAGGGTGGTATGACTGGTGGAGGTGTGGCTGTAGTAGTGGAGGGTGGAGGTGTGGTAGTGATAGTGGGTGGTATGGTAGTGGTGGTAGTTGTGGTGGTGGATGGAGTAGTAGATGTGGTGGTGGGAGGTGGAGTGGGAGGTGGAGTGGTAGATGTAGTGATGGGAGCTGTGGTGGTGATGAAGGTGAGTCGTCTCTTCTTCTTCTTCATGTCGTGGGGCTGAGCCATCCTCTTCTTCCTTGATCCTGTCGAGGATGCTCCCCCTAGAGCACGGCTCGGCTAATCGGGAGCATATGTTGGATCAATATCAGCCTCTCCTGACCCGCTGGGGCGTTCACCAACCACCCGGAGCCCCCGTTCTGTGGCTACGACTGTACTGCCCACAGTCCGGGTCAGAGACTCCTCATCTGACTCCTCTTCCTCACCAGGTATGAAATCCTGGTGGAATCCAGTAGTCTCTACTACATCTCTAGTGGGGGCAGATGCTGAAGATGCAATATCAGCAGTGGGGCCCCTTGGTTGAGTGGGTCCTTCATCTCCAGCATCCCCACTATCATCATCATCGGAGTCGTGTTCGGGAGCTGTAGCTGCTCATTATCTATGTCGCTGTCTACGTGACGCCACTTACGCCTGCCTGGCGCCACATAGTTCTCCTTAGCCAGATGGCCTATAAGTATCTTTAACGGGGGCTTGACCTGCTTTCCCCGGTAAACTCTCATACGACCCAATGTTGTATCATCCATAATCTCTAAAGCCATAGCATCGTGGCTCTCCTTTGGCAGCGAGGGCAGCTTCTCGTCAAAAATCATCTGTAAGAACCTAGGGTACATGCAGAGAAACCCTCTTTGCCCTTTGCCTCCAAGTTCTTTATAAGGTAAGAGAAGATCATGCTCAAAAAGCTGAAGGGGTGGTTCAGCACTAGTGCCACTTAGGCATTTTGTATCTGGTCTGATAGGTCGTCGAACCCACCCCTTCTGGAAGCTATGCACTTCAGGTTGATGTGTGCCAAGTACTTATATTGGGGGCACAGGTGCTCTTGTTGAGCACACCTAAGTTTATGTCCCCATAGTACTTAATCCTCATGAAACACCCTCTCACCGTCAGTGGGTGAAGTCTGGGGGGCTGATCAGTATCGTCTCCCAACTCAAGTACCCTCTGAAAGTCTATAGCAGTAATATCTATATCCATGCCACAGATAGAACTCCGTATGCTGTACGGCTCACGTGATCGATCAACATATGCATTCTCCTAGAAGGCCTGTTGTACAGGCCTGTAGGAGTGCATGGAGTAGAAATGGCCTTGTGGATCCTTGATCGCTTGAGAAAAGGAAAGATCTCTGCAAACTCGGCACCATTCCGAGTTGTGTGGTCTAAATGAGCACATATATTATGCTTGGGGTTGACAGACCATCTATCAGCCATCGATCTGCAACACAAGAGACCTAGATGTTAGATGATCACACAATGCAAGCCAGTCTTAATTAACTTGATTGAATTCATCTTGGTTCATTCATGCGATTGAACTATGCGACTATGTTCAGTCGCTTGTACTATCATACGATTGGACTCATTCGGGTGAATGAACGGGCGATCGAGTTCAATCGGTTTGCTGAGCCTGCAATTGGTTCAGTCAGCCGGTTGAGCTCATTTGCATGATACATTCGGCCGATTGAGCTATTCGGCCAGCTCAATCGTGCAATTGGAGTTCATCCAGACGACCAGTCGCATGACCCACTGTTCGGTCGACTGAGGTTTGAATCTTGACCAATTCGTGAAATTAAACATTGTTCATTGGTTCTTTAGACTCGCAATCTCTTAACAAAAGGCCTAGTAACATTAGTTTTAACATTTTACTTAGTTTCAGTAGGTCATTAGTCCATTTAGTGGTTCGGTTCTTGTTTCAGTCGAACATCACAAATAGGGCACCATTTCTCCTGATTTCTATGAGATTTCATCTTATTATACCTGTATAATCACACACAATCGTCAGAAATTCAATGGAAGTATGAAATCTTGGTCTGATGAAATTTTGGCAGAGTAACGGGAGGTTATGTGAAATAAGGGCGATTAGGGGGTGATGAGTTGAATGCGATCGACTGGGCCCTATTTATACTGAATCTGAGTTCAATCGGCTGAATGGACTTGGGCGAATGGAAATTAGTCGGGCGATTGGCTCAGTCGTTCACTTTCAGTCGGCCGACTAGAGCTCAGTCGGTCGACTGACTCATTCGCACTCTCCCATTCGGTCGAATGGGTCATTCTGATAAGCCATTTGGATGAATGGTTCATACTCATGTCCATTCGGCTGTTAAATGCATGAGTATGGTCCATTCGTATGATTGGTCCATACTCATGGTCCATTCGTGCGAATGGGTCATACTCATGAATTTGACTTTATAACCATTTCTCTTTTTCTCTATTTAACTTATGAATAAATGTTATGAGCATTTGATCCTCTCATACATGATCATTTTATTTTGAAAAACCTTTGATCACCTCAGACGTAATCCTTTTAAACATTTTGTCACCTCAAACATGACCCATTTTCATTTGAAAGCACGTGTGGTCAGTTCAGACGTGACCTTTTGAATGATAAGGTTCCTTATCAACTTCCATGACATAGTCCGATTCTAAACAAACTGAAATTGACAAACTTTGTACATAATTAGAACAGATAATACTGAAACTTAAAGCTACGACATGGTTTTGTGTTTTGTGAGGGTTAACTCCTACGATGTAGTTCGCAGGAATAATTTTTCTGAGATAGCAACCTCAATCTTTTAAACCATACATGGACCAATTCAATTTGAAATCATATAGGATACTCAAATCATTCAGGACAAGTTATTTAAAACCTTTGATGCTCTATTCTTGTTTTTCATCTGGAATCAGATAGCAAATCTAGGAAATCATGCTAGTACTCTTAGGTCCCATGCTGATTTGAACTTTCAAGAATTGTAGCCTCAGTGATTGTCAGTATACTTGTCTTCTTAAATCCATACACAGACTTTCAACACAGTTTGGTGATAGTTTTAAGGTTTGTTTATTTCAACCAGCATTTGTTGATCCCACACTTATATGGTAACCAACATTCCTTAGGAGAGTTTTGAGCGGTCTCAGGGTAGTATTCAAGAAGAGACTATTCTTAGAACATTCAAAGAGAAGCCAATCCTCATGTCAGTGCCACCGCACAGCAGAGAGGCGGCAAACAACAATGAGTTCTAGAATATATAGGTTATGCTTATCCTCAGGTTAGTGCCACCGCACAGCAGAGAGGCACATAACCTATATTCTTGTTTGAGCATTTTCATTCTTTTTGCACAGATCTCACCAACAACATAGGTTATCAGTTATTGTATTTCAATTTTTCATGTGCTTTTGCTCATGCTTTGGTCTTACGCACATATTTGTGGCGTTTATTTTGCTCGTCACCCCTTATTGGAATCTTGTTGATTGTGTTAACCAGGGATAAGGTGTTACCCATAGCTAGTCAAACATTTCAGTTTAATCTTGAGATCACCAAAAAGGTCTAGTCATCTATTGTGTTGAATCTACCGACATATCATTTGTGGTCTAGCAACCTCTAGGTCTACTTTCTTTGTGTTACCTTAATAGTAGCTAGCTTAGCTATCATATTTCCTTTTTATTGCTCAGACTAGACAGACTTATACTTGAGCTTTGCATCTTTTTTAATTTTGATTTGTTAAAGTCCCAAATGATTTGTACATGTGTACTATCATATTCTAAAAATTGAATCGGTATCACACATACGATCTTATTATTATCAGCTTGCCTCTTCTTTTCCCTCGCCTTTTTTTATATTACTGCCTAAACCTATTCTCCCCCTAAAATTATAAAACCGTCACGGATTATCGTTTTAGGATTTTAATAGGCAAGAAAATAAACCAATTGTAATTAAACTAGTTAAATTAAACAAAGACAAGAGAATAAAATAAAATTAAATTAAAAATTGAAAAAATAAAAGAGACTAGACACGACGCATCGGACTATACATGGTCATCTTCAGGAATGACCTCACTTTTCTTTTTAACTCCGTTGACCTCTAACAAATATAACAAACGCTGTTTGTCAAATGCCTTTGTATAGAGGTCAGCGCGTTGAAAATTTGTATTTATTTTTACCACATCGATTAAGTTCTTTTCAAAGCAATCACGTATAAAGTGATATTCAATTCCGATGTGCTTGATCTTAGGATGTTGGACCAGGTTTTTAGTGACTGCAATAGCAGCCGACTTATCAACAAATATAGGAGTAGAAGAGAAATTCAAACCGTAATCCCGCATTTGCTGTTGAATCCATATGATTTGAGAACAACAGCTTGCAGCAGCAACGTATTCGGCTTCACAGGTTGACAATGCAACCGAGGTTTGCTTCTTACACTACCAGGTTACTAATCTTCTCCCAAAGAACTGACACCCTGCTGAGGTAGACTTGTAGTTCATCTTGCAGCCGCCATAATCCGAGTCGCTATAAGCTGTAAGCTCAAAGTCATCATCATGAGGATACCACAACCCAAGTGTAGGTGTGCCCTTCAGATAACGAAAAATCCTTTTGACCCCAATTAGATGGTTCACCTTAGGCTTTTCCTGATATCGTGAGCATAAACATGTAGCATACATGATATCAGGTCGTGAGACAGTGAGATACATGAGAGATCCGATCATCCCTTGGTACATAGTGGCATCTACCAGATCACCATTCTCATCGGGTGCTACATCATGGTTTGTAGCCAGTGGAGTGCCAGTTGTAGAAGCATTCTCCATGTCAAACCGACTGAGAATATCCCCTATATACTTGGTATGATGTAAGAAAATCACATTTGGTGTCTGATCCACTTGTAACCCGAGAAAGAACTTCATCTCCTCCATTGCACTCATCTCAAACTCCGCCTTCATTACTACTTCAAACTCTTTGCATAATTCTTCGTTCTTGGAACCGAAGATTATGTCATCGACGGTGTTGGTAGATGATTGACTTGGAGAACTAGATGGTGTTGAATCTTGAGACGGTGTGTTCAAGACATCGTACATCATCTTGTTTGCCAACTCGTCTTCTGAAGAAGAAAGAGGTATGTTGAAGGACTTGAAGAATCCATCATAGTAGAAGAAATTAGCAGGCCCTTTTCCAGTAGGCGGTGTGATGTATCTCTGAACATCAACGTTACACCACACCTCTACTTGACGCGTTGAGTTGTTGTAAACTCTCTTGTTCAGTATGTTGTATCCTAAAAAAATCCTTTCATCAACCTTCTCACTAAATTTTCCTCCTGAGTCTTCTTCAGCTGGGTGCACGGAGCGCCAAACGGCTCGAGATACTCTAAGTTAGGTTTACGTCGCTGTAATAACTCGTAGCACGTTTTTCCATGGTGTTTCACAACCAGAACTCGATTAAGCGTATAACACGCATTTGCCACTACTTCATTTCCAGAATTGAATAGGCAGTTTCGAGTCTGCCAGCATAGTCCGTGCCGTCTCTATCAAGCTGCGGTTCTTCCGTTCAGCAACCCCGTTCATCTGAGGAGTGTAGGCAGAGGTAAGTTGATGCACAATTCCTTTTTCCTTGCAATAAGCCTCCATCCATTGATTCTTGAACTCGGTTCTGTTGTCTGAGCACACCTATCGTACCTTCAGCTTGTATAGGGATTCTGGTGTCGTTACCAATTCCTTGAAGGATTCAAATGTTTCTGATTTGGATTTCAGAAACATTACCCAAGAGATTCTTGAGTAGTCATCAATAACTACATAGCAATACAAGTCGCATGCGATGCTTCTTGTACTGACTGGACCAAACAGATCCATGTGAAGGAGCTTAAGAGGAAGTTCTATAGAATGAACTTTCTTTTCCTTGTGAGACTTCTTCATCTGTTTGCCCTTTTTGCATGCAACACAGAAATCCGGGAGTTGGAATTTTTTGACATTTACTCCTCTCACAAGATCATTCTGGATCAAGTGATTCATTTTCCTCGGATTTATGTGTCCCATTCTCCTATGCCAAGAGATGGAGTCCTTCTCAGTAGCTTTGGACAAGAAGCATTGGACTTCATAATCCGTTGTGGAGGCCTTTGAAAGATCCAAAACATAGAGATCATTATATCTTGAAGCTGACATTAGGATTTGGTCCTCCGAGATCACGTAGTCCTTCTTCAGAACGTAGCACTTTTTTTTGTCAAAGACTACTTTGAATCCTTTATCACATATTTGAGAAATTGAAAGTAAGTTATTTTGTAATTGCTGGACGTAGTTTACCTTATCAAACTTAACTTTCTCATTCCCACTTCTCCTTGGGCTGTGATGTACCCGCCTTTATTTCCAGCAAATGAAACATGCCCTCCTTTAATTTGTCTGACATTTGATAAGAGAGCTATGTTCCCTTTCATGTGCCTGGATGTTCCGCTATCTACAATCCACATGTTAGTCTCAACACTATAGCGAACACCTTGCACATTCAATGAAAACATTAGTTCATGTTAGGAACCCAAGCCTTCACTGGCTTGGGTTTCCCCGAGGCATCACATATCATAATCTCAACCCATTGACCATTCGAGGTTGAGTGAATCACAGATTTCTGTTTGTTCTCATTTTCAGACACTGAGGCAGATTTTTCTTTCCATAGTCCAGCTTTGTGTAAGGCCTGTTTGTGATAAACAGACGACTGGCTGATGGATTGAACTTTGGGTTCACTAGCCCTTTTTGGAGGCGTTACAGAGTTCCTCTTAATGGGGCTAGTTCAACTTTCCTCCTCGGTGTCTGGTAATAAGGACAATGAGACGCTATGTGACCATACTCTCCATAATTATAGCAGGATCTGCCTTCAACTTTATGGTTTCTATGTTTTGGTGGAGATGTAGATGTCACATGGTTGACCTTATTATGTTTGGATTGAGACACTTCTTTGTTAGATGTATGAGTTGGTTTTACAAACTTAATTGCGTTACCTGGTTTTACATCTTTTATCTCTTGTTTACCTGGACTTTGACATGATGCTCGTGATTGATTAGGTTTTATAGTCTTTTTGGGTTCTAATTTGACTTTGTTTGACCCTGACTTTAAATTAACCTTTTCAAACTCTTTTTCCAGGTTAACACATGGCATATTTCCTTTTGCCTTTGAAGTGGACTCCTTTTGTTTAGTGCGAGATTCAATTGATTTACATGTGGAATCTGGGTCACTAACAAGAGGAGTGGTCACCACATGATCCTTGATGGGGTTATCGTTAATCGGTTTACTTTTGGTGTTCATCAAGGTCTTAGGTGGTGGTGGAACCACTTTGTATCCCAATCCCTCCCCTTTGTTTCTCTCTCTCACTAAGTGTTGGACAATGTGTGATGAGCTTGTCTAACTGTGCAATTTTTGTTTTAAAGAGTTGACTTTTACTTCTAAAACTGCTTTCTTCTTCTTAGTGTCCTCTAGGGAGTTCAGATAGTACCTAATGTCATTTGCTTGGTTAAAGGAAACTACCTCTGTTTCCCTAAGCTGTTTGTTCAATAGGTCTATCTTTTCCTTGTAACTATGCTCATTTTGTTTTAAAACTCTATTTGCTTCAGTGCACTGTTCCAAATCCTTTACTAAACTATCATTAGGATCTAATAACCTAGAAAATTTTAAATCTATGCTTTCTTTGAATTTATTACCATCTAAACAAACATGATTATTAAAGAGCAGATCAGTAGTACCTACCTGAGATGTTGAAGAGGATTCAGCCATGAGTGCAGAGTCTGTTGATTCTGGTTCTGGTGATTCTGACGTTGAAGCAGATTTTTTCTTCTTCAGGCAGGTGGTTGACCACATTTGCAGTGTCTTCAGAACTTGACATCGCGAGCTTAACTGCTATATCTCCTTCACTTGCAGAATCTTCATCAATGTCCTCCACACTAGCTATGTTGGACTCTCCCGATGAGACGAACCGGAAGCTCCAGTCCTGTCCTTCATCCTCATTAGCAGTCAAGGCTTTGGGGTCCTTGCTTGATGAAGTAGAACTGCTAGATGTGTTCTCGTGCTGAAGATTAAAGGACGAGAAGGGATTGCTATTACCAGTCTTCTTTGGCTTCACACACTCCCTCTTGAAGTGTCCCTTCTCACCACAGTTGAAACAAGTAACCTTTGACTTTTCAAAGCCAGAGGTTGTGTCTTTGGTAGCAACCAAGTTCTGTCCGTCTTTTTGACAAACTTTTTAGCTCATCGGACAGCACTTGCCAAAGCCCACATTATGTCCATACGTTCCAACTCCATCTCGTCCACCTATTCATAATCCTCATCGGCCAGGTGACAATTTCCTATCTTTCCAGCAACTAGTCTATCATAGGAGTGGACTACAGCAGCTAAGAGGTCCATGTGTTCTTTGGCAACCTCAACAGTCACATTACCGAAATTATCGGTTTTCAATTTGGCTGAATTAGCTTCAGGAAATATACTGGGTACCAGACGACCCGGACGTTTCGGACCCTTAAGTAGAAGGTTGAGCTAGACTTGTTGCGCTTGAGATGAAGGCAGTCTGCAGTGGTGCTCCAGATGTCTTTGCCGGAGGAGTAGCATTGTAGAGTGCAAGATTCTAAACGTAGTTGGCCTTTTGAGCTCTGTACTTCATCCTAAGCTCCTCTTCTCTCAGTTTCAGAACGAAGTCATTTATTTCTAACTTCGAGAGCATCCCATTCTGTCTGAGATTTGATACAAACGAAGCCTATTTTCTAATAATCCATGAGCAAAGTTGGATACCTTATCCTCCATCGACGCAATTACTCCATGAGTGTGCATCTCACTCATCAAGTGGTAGAATCTGTCGATCACATCATCAATGCCTTCCTTCCTATTGAAGAGAAGTTGTCAAACTCCTTCTTCAAAGCTTTGGCCTTAATGGCTTTGAGTGAGGCATTTCCGTCATACCTCTTCTCCAACGCATCGCATAGTTTCTTTGCTTGAGTGTACTCCGAATACTGATGGAAAATATCCTTTGGAATAGACTGAGTGAGCAAAGCGTAGACTTTCTTCTCAGCGTTGTGTTTTACCTTCTGAGCATCCGACATGCCACTAAGCGCAAGTTTGACTCCGTCGGCACCTACAGGCATGCTATACCCCGACTCTATTGCTTCCCACAAATTTGTATCTACTCCATTTAAGTAGATTTCGAAACGTTGCTTCCATTGTGGGTAGTCGTCTAACGTGATAAGCTTAGGAGGTTTATTGTGAATTCCCATTTCGTTCTCCAACAACAGTAGATTCTGAATACGGGTATCTCTACTTGCTGGGTAAGCTGAAAACTGGTCCTCCATTTCACTTAACTTTACTATTTAACAAACTGCTGATGTATGTGAATGAAGGTATGCGATTGGGCTTATTCGGGCGATTGAACAAATGCGGATGGTTCAATCGAGCGACTGAACAAATGTGGATGAGTCAGTCGTCCGAATGAACTAATGCGGTTGAACAGTCCGAGTGAAGTTCTCAGTCGTATGAATGAAGGTACAAATGAGTCCAATCGTGCGGTTGGAGAATGCGAATGAACTCAGTCGTGCTATTGAGCCAATCGGGCGACTGAACT
>CM046454.1:69534846-69549846 GCA_025506515.1 Flaveria trinervia | reverse complement strand
ACTATGAATTAAAAAGTATTAGAAGTATTATACAATTTATCATGAGAATTGACTAATTAACAAAAAACGAGTATTGCGTTGTAAATTGGTGGCACCGCCGCATCGCGTGGGTTTTCTACTAGTATATATATATATATATATACATACATGTGTGTGTGTATATATATATGTATATACATGTATATATGTAAATATATATATATATATATATATATATATACATATATACACACACACATATAATATATATATATATATATATATATATATATATATATATATATATATATATATATATTATATATATATATATAATATATATATATATATATGTAAGGCCCTGTTCCTAGGACCCTCACATCTACTAGTATATATATATATATACATGTGTGTATATATATATATGTATATACATGTATATATGTAAATATATATATATATATATTATATATATATATATATATATATATATATATATATATATATATATATATATATATATATCTATATATGTAAGGCCCTGTTCCTAGGACCCTCACATCTACTTGTATATATATTATACATATATATATACACACACATATATATATATGTAAGGCCCTGTTCCTAGGACCCTCACATCTGGTCAATCATCGCACATAAAACATATATTTATATTATCTTTAATATAAAACATTGCAGCGGAAACATTTAAACCATTATTTCATTTCATTATAATAATCGCTTTTGCAAAATAATACAACATCTATTACAAAACATCGTTTGTTTGCATTACAATGCAAAAACATTATACAAAAGAATGTCATCCAAAATAAGCCAAGTAGCCGTCCCGTGCCATCCTTAGCAACCATTACCTGCCAATTAAAAACACATAAAAGTCAGTGTTGCTGAGTAAGTTCTAGTTTTAAAATAAAATATACTTTACTTTCTTTCGAAACCATTCTATACTTTCGTACATGATCACACATCATACGTGCACATAGATAATATCATTATTATCTTCATCATTCGTTCGTTAACTTTCGTACTTTCATCGCACATCATTTTCATTCACTTTCATTTACTTTTATTCACTTTCTTTCGTACGGTCATCACTTTTGATGACATGTACAATACCGCGAACATTGTGCACGAAGCTGGTTACTAGACCTGAGGTCTTTTATAGACCTCGAACATTATGCACGAAGCTAACTCTAGTACCTAGGACAAGTACACTCATCACATATCTTTTCTCTTCCATTCCAGACCAATGCCATATGCTATACCCCAAACATTATGCACGAAGCTGGTTCCTAGACCTGAGGTCTTTCATAGACCTCAAACATTATGCACAAAGCTGACTCTAGTACCTGGGGCAAGCGACAAGGATCCTATACATATGGTCAATGACAAGGATTAGACCCCAGTGTGCATCCTTCCGAGGTAGCTACCCTGCACACAGTTGAGCTAACACCCTTCATTGGGTGTGAACCTCCATACTTTGCTTGCAAGACTTTCTTACTTTTATTCATTCTTAATGCATGCATTCTTTCTTACGTTCCTCTTTTTATTAGCTTCAACATACCCCATACATCATCAAAAGTCAACTTACTTCACCCCCGAGAACATCCTAAGTTAAAGCCTTGTAACACCCGATTATTTTAAAATTCAAGGGAAGAAAGAATTAAGTGAAGAGAAAGAACGAAAAACTATTTTACCCAAGTTGAGGGATAAAAAGTGTCTAAAAGGACAAAATGTTTGAAAAAGTGGGTGTAAAAGGTGATGGCCGCCCATCACTCTTTCTACACCCACACAATTCTCGAATTTTAGAGAAAGAAGCGAAGAGAGTAGAAACTCTCGGTTTGAAGAAGAACAAGAGCAGCAGATTGAATTCAAGGTAAGAATCCATGTGTTTAAGATGTTTTTAACTGGTTTCATCCTTGGTTGTGTGCTTATGTATGCTGTGTGTGTTCGGTTGTGTGTGTTCAGTTGTGTGTGTTTGGTGGGTTTTAGGTGTTTGAACTTAATTTGCGAACGGGTTTGAAGAAGTCTTACCCAAAGAGCTGCAAAGGTGAGTTCTAGAACCCCTCTTTTACATGTTTTTAACTATGTTGGGGCTAGAAATGCATGTATGAACCTTTTTTCAAAAGTTGGGTTTCATACCCGTATAAATGTATGTGTTTGATGTTGTTATGGTTGTGTTTCTAAGGCTTAGAATGTAATATTTAAGCTTAGAACTTGATAGATGGTATTTAAGGACCCAATTATGAAGTTAAGAGCGTCCTCAGATGCTCATGCGCCTAAACAATAGCTCATACGCCCCATGAATAACTGCCAAAGTGTTCCTCGGATGAGGAAATACGGATGATAAGGCATGCAGATGAGTAAATGCGGATGAGTATAAGTCATGCGAATGAGGAAATGCGGATGAGTATAAGTCATGTGGATGAGGAAATGCAGATGAGTATATGTCATGCGGATGAGGAAATGCGGATGAGTATAAGTCATGCGGATGAAGAAATGCGTATTAGTAAGTTCATGCGGATGAACAGTTAATGCAGATGAACAGGTTAATGCGGATGAGCATTTGCAAATGCGGATGAGCATTTGCAAATGCGGAGTAGAGGAAATACGGTTGAGCATTTGGAAATGCGGATGAGTAAAAGAAATTCAGATGTGTAAAAGAAATGTGGATGAACTCTAGGAAATACGGATGAACAATAAGAAATGCGGATGAACACTTAGAATATTTTCTGATTTCCGGGGGAAAAGTGTTATGTAGGCTTTGACTTGGGAGGTTCCCAGGGGCATAGTAAGTTTCCTTTTTGAGGTCATAGATAATGTGATGGGCATTATATTATGATGATATAATGTATGATTGATGCTTTTGCATGATGGTATGAAGTATGTTATGTATGTATGATGATGCCCTGTGTGGTGATGTTGTATGTGTATGTTGATGTTCCTTATTATTTATGTTTATTTTCTGGCTTTACGTTGATTGATTAATGAATGAAATGAAAAGTATTATGTAACGTAAAGTGAAAGATGATGAAAAGAGGAACATAATGACGGAATGCATGCATTAGTAAACGATGGGAAATAAAGTAAGTCTTGCAAGCCTTGTATGTGGAAACACGCCCAATGAAGGATGTTAGTTCAACGGTGTGTGGGTTAGCTACCCCAGCAAGATGCACAATAGGGTCCGTCTTTATGTCTGACCATCTGTATAAAACCTTTGTCGCTTACCCTAGGTGTTGTGGTCAGGCTGCTAAGCGCCATGATAGGGGTCAATGATAGACCTCGGCCCAGTACCCTCTTTATGCGTGATGGATGGGTATAGCACATGGCAATGGTACACCTGAATTTACCCTAGGTATTGTGGTCAGGCTGCTGAGCGCCATGATAGGGGGTCTATGATAGACCTCGGCCCAGTACCCGCTTTATGCGTGATGGATGGGTAAAGTTCATGGTTTTGGTATCGAATGTAATAAAGTCACAATGAAAGAATGTGATGAACAGTAAGGGACGATAATAACGATATTACCTATGTGTATGTATAGTGCATGATCACGTATGATTGTAAAGAACGGTTTTAAACGAAAGATAAAGTAGGTTTTATTATAAAACTAGAACTCACTCAGCAACTCTGACTTTTAATGCATTTTGTAGTTGGCAGGTGAGCATTGCTGAGGATGGCATGGGGAAGCTACTTGGCATTTTGGATGGCATTCTTTTGTTTAATGTTTTTGCATTGTAATGCGAACAAATGAAATTGTGTTACGAATGTTGTATTATTTTGCAAAAGCTTTTAATGAAAATGTTGTTTTTAATGTTTCTGCTACAACGTTTATTTCAAGTTAATGTAATTATATGTTTTATGTGCGATGATTGGCCAGCTGTAAGTGTCCCGGGGATAGGGCCTTACAAGTTGGTATCAGAGCCAAAGTTTAAGTGAAATGGGTAATTTTCAAAATAAAACTTAACTTAAACTGAAAATGGGACAAAAAGGGAAGGGATGCCAGTCCGAGTAGTTGTGTGCCATCAGGTATTTTCTTTAGTGATAACCGGCATTACGTGCGCATGTTATGTGGTTTATGTCGTGCTTGTAGATTTAGATACTGATGTAGTCAGGGTAGGAAATGTTTAGGGTATGAAGAGTAAATTAAGTGGATAATCACAACTGGCCACTATAATTAGGGACTTACTATACTTGACATAAACTGAACTGTTCCCTTGAATGACCGTGTTAGTGTTTGAATCTTTTAGTGTGTGTTGAGGATCGCCGGTGGTAGATCTTTGAAGGTTTGTCAGGTGAAGGTTGTGGTGGACGTGGTGCTGGACCGCAAGTCATGAGAAGTATGGCTAGGGCCTTGAAATGGCACTCGAAGAGCCCAAGATCCATCACCCGGAAGGCGGCGATGATAGTGCTAACCTGAGGACCACATTGCAAGAGGCCGTGGTTGAGGGAGTTCAACATGTTATGTAGAAAATTCTACCGTCTATGGTGACTGAGGTAATTAGGGCGGTGAAGGAGACAAACCGTTATTAAAGTGAACAAGAAGGGTAGCGGCGACAAGAATTTGAAAGGAAAGCGGTTTGGACATGGCGGGGCCACTCCAAGTAACAAAGGTGCATGGGTGGATGACCGGCGTGTGGTCCACATCCGGTGCAAGGTCGAGGAGGTGTGTCAAGTGTGGACGAGAACACACCGGGGAATGTAGATTGGAAACAATGTATGTTTCCATTGTGGAAGAAGCGAACATGTGATGCGGAACTGCAGTGTGAGGATGTGTTATTCTTGTGGTGAGGAAGGCCACATGAGCAGGGATTGCAAGAAGCCGAGGGCTAAAAGTTCGGGAGTGAAGATGACCGGAGGAGGAGGACGAAGGGCGAGCGTAGAGCCTTCATGATGATATAGGAGGAGGCTAGGACGGACCCCGATGTCATGTCAGGTACGTATCTAGTAACCAAACCCTTGATTATGTGTTATTTGTTCTGGTGCTAGCACAAGTTTAATTTCTACTACTTTAGGTGCTAAACTGCCTATTAGTAGTAGGAGTGTAGATGTGCCATTTGATGTAGAAATTGCCATAGGTAAGTCTACTAGTATTTCTGAGATGGTAGAAGGTTGTGATGTGGAACTAGAAGGTCATAAGTTTCCTATTAGACCATTTTGTGATGACCTTAGGTGGTTTTGGCGTGGTTCTTGGATGGATTGGATAACGGACTACGAGGCGAACATTATGTGTCGCAAGAGGATGATTCGGTTAACAACGCCTGATCGAAGTATGGTGACTGTTTATGGTGATCGAGTCACTATGATTTCGTAGGTGATTTTGATAGAGGCGGCAAGAAAGTGCATGAGGCGTGGATGTAGTGCTTACTTCGCCTACATAAAGGATGTGGATACACCAACACCATAACTGTCTGATGTACCGGTTGTGTGTGACTTCCCAGAGGTGTTTCCAGAAGACTTACCGGGAGTGAAACCAGACCGCCGGATTGAGTTCCAGATTGACTTGATACTGGTTGTCCAACCTATTGTTAAGGCACCGTAGCGGTTGACTCCGACTGAGATGAAGGAACAGATGGAGCAACTACATGAGTTGCTTGATAAGGGGTTCATTTGACCGAGTATCTCTCCTTAGGGTGCTCCGGTCTTATTTGTAAAGAAGAAGGACGATAGTATAAGGATGTGTATTGACTACTGAGAGCTGAACAAGTTGACGGTCAAGAATCGGTATCCATTGCTGAGGATCGATGACCTGTTCGATCAGCTCCAAGGTGCCAGATGGTTCTCGAGTATAGATCTTTGATTTGGCTACCATCAGATAATGGTTAAGGAGCAAGATATTCCTAAAATAGCTTTTCGCACGCGTTATGGAGACTATGTGTTTCTTGTTATGTCTTTTGGTTTAACCAACGCACCAGCTGCTTTTATGGACCTGATGAATCGAGTGTGTCGGCCGATGTTGGATAAATCAGTGATGGTGTTTACCGATGATATCTTCATTTAGAGTGAGGATGAGCATGCTGGTCACATTCGAGAGGTTTTGGAGACGTTAAGAAAGGAAAGGTTGTATGCTAAATTCTCTAAGTGTGCATTCCGATTGTGCGAGGTTCTGTTTTTGGGTCATGTAGTGAATCCCGGTGGGATTATGGTGGACCCAGCAAAGGTGGATGCGAAAATTTAGTAGTTTATTCTGATGCTTCCTACTCGGGGATGGGATGTGTGTTGATGCAGAGAGGAAAGGTTATAGCCCATGCATCCCGATAGTTGAAAGTTCATGAGGTCAATTATCCCACTCCCAACTTGGAGCTAGCAGCCGTGATCGTTGTGTTAAATATTTGGAGGCACTACCTGTATGGGACGAAGTGCACCATAGTCACTGACCATAAAGGCTGAAGTACTTCTTCGAGCAGAAAGATTTAACATGAGGCAGAGAAGATGGTTAGAGCTCATAAAGGATTATGATTGCAAGATCCATTACCATTCGGGCAAAGCCAACATGGTAGCAGATGCCCTTAGCCGAAAGGAGAGACCTGGCCCGATTCGGGTGAAGGCTTATCGGATGGTTATGACCTCTGATGTGAGGAAGCAGGTCAAGGAGTTTCATGATGAAGCATTGAAAGAAGATCATCTTAACTCGGAAAAGATGAGAGTATCGGTCGTGGAATTGGGAGAAAACACACTCGGTGTTAGTACCCGATTCGGACGGATGTGGATTCCTCGTTTTAGGGATCTACGTGTGTAGATTATGGATGAAGCTTGTAAAACTTGATACTCTATTCATCCTAGTGCTACAAAGATGTAACAAGATATGAAGAAAGATTATTGGTGGTCGGGTATGAAGCGTGACGTAGTTAGGGAGCGTCAAAGTGGTCGGGGCTACAACTGAGAAGTTAGAGAGGATTAAAACCTTAATGAAGGCAGCAAAAGATAGGCTAAGTCATATGCTGATAAATGATGTAAACCGATTGAGTTCCAGATGGGTGATAGAGTTATGTTGAAAGTCTCACCTTGGAAGGGTATCATTCGGTTCAAAAAGCGGCGCAAGTTGAGCCCAAGGAACATAGGGCCTTTCCGAATCGTTGCTCGAGCAGGAGAGGTGGCCTATAGACTAGAGTTACGAGATGAGTTAACTGGAATTCACCCGACATTCCATGTATCTCATCTTAGAAAGTGCTTAGCAGACGAGGATATCATTGTCCCACTGAAGGATATCGGGGTAGAGGAACAGCTCAATTATGTGTAGCAACCAGTGGCGATCATTGATCGCAAAGAGAAAAGATTGAGGAATAAAGTGGTTCCTCTGGTGCGTGTACAGTGAAATCACAGAAAGTGATCTGAGTCTACGTGGGAGACTGAAGAAGAGATGAGACAACCTTACCCATGATTGTTTGAGGAATAACAGGTTTCTGGAACGAAACCTATATAAGAGGGGTGGACTTGTAACACCCGTTTTTTTAAAATTCAAAGGAAGAAATAATTAAGTGAAGAGAAAGAAAGAAAAGCTATTTTACCCAAGTTGAGGGTAAAAAGTGTCCAAAAGGACAAAATGTTTGAAAAAGTGGGTGTAAAAGGTGATGGCCGCCTATCACCCTTTCTACACCCACACAATTCTCGGATTTTAGAGAGACAAGTGAAGAGAGCAAAAACTCTTGGTTTGAAGAAGAACAAGAGCAGCAAATCAAAATCAAGATAAGAATTCATGTGTTTAAGATGTTCTTAACTGGTATCATCCTCGGTTGTGTGCTTATGTATGTTGTGTGTGTTAGGTTGTGTGTGTTTGGTGGGTTTTAGGTGTTTGAGCTCAATTTGCGAACGGGTTTAAAGAAGTCTTACCCAAAGAGCTGCAAAGGTGAGTTCTAGAGCCCCTCTTTTACATGTTTTTAACTATTTTGGGGCTGGAAATGCATGTATAAACCTTTTTTTCAAAAGTTGGGTTTCATACCCGTATGAATGTGTGTTTGATGTTGTTATGGTTGTGTTTCTAAGGCTTAGAATTAAGATTTAAGCTTAGAACTTGATAGATGGTATTTAAGGACTGAATTATGAAGTTAAGAGTTTCCTCGGGCTGCTCATGTGCCCAAACAGTAACTCATACGCCCCATGAATAACTTTCTAAGTGTTCCTAATGCGGATGAGGAAATGCGGATGATAAGTCATGCGGATGAGTAAATCCAGATGAGAATAAGTCTTGCGGATGAGGAAATGCGAATGAGTATAAGTCATGTGGATGAAGAATGCGGATGAGTATGAGTCATGGGGATGAGGAAATGCGGATGAGTATAAGTCATGCGGATGAGGAAATGCGGATAAGTATAAGTCATGCGGATGAAGAAATGCGGATGAGTAAGTTCATGCTGACGAACAGTTAATGCGGATGAACAAGGTAATTCGGATGAGCATTTGCAAATGCGGAGTAGAGGAAATGTGGATGTGCATTTGGAAATGCGGATGAGTAAAAGAATGCGGATGTGTAAAAGAAATGCGGATGAACTCTAGGAAATGCGGATGAACAATAAGAAATGCGGATGAACACTTAGAATATTTTCTGATTTCCGAGGGAAAAGTGTTATGTAGGCTTTGACTTGGGAGGTTCCCGGGGCATAGTAAGTTGACTTTTTGAGGTTATAGATGATGTGATGGGCATTATATTATGATGATATGATGTATGATTGATGCTTTTGCATGATGGTATGATGCATGTTATGTATGTATGATGATGCCCTGTATGGTGATGTTGTATGTGTATGTTGATGTTCCTTATTATTTATGTTTATTTTCCCGTGGTTTACGTTGATTGATTAATGAATGAAATGAAAAGTATTATGTAACGTAAAGTGAAAGATAATGAAAAGAGGAACATAATGAGGAAATGCATGCATTAGTAAACGATGGAAAATAAAGTAAGTCTTGCAAGCCTTGTATGTGGAAACACGCCTGACAGGATCAGTGATCTCAAGTTTGATGGATTAGAGTGTAACACAGCGGAATAAGATCAAGAATTAGACAAATTATAGCAAGAATTTGATATTCATATGCATTAAGAACAAATACTGTTGTAATGAGAGAATATATTTCTGTGAAAAGGAATGTTTCAATTATATCAAATGTTTCTGCTCAATTATTCACCTATTACAATTAGGTTGACACTCCTTATATACTGTTGTAATGAGAGAATATATTTCTGTGAAAAGGAATGTTTCAATTATATCAAATGTTTCTGCTCAATCATTCACCTATTACAATTAGGTTGACACTCCTTATATAGAGTGCAATCACTGCTGATATCACGGGATAGTGACATTTGGCAGATTTATTACAAAAATAACTAACACTTAACAAACTACTGAAATGTTCGCCACTACTGAGAACATATCAGAGAGTGCTAAGCACAAAATATAAAACTACTGATGCTAAACTACTGAAACTAAACTACTGAAACTAAACTAATCATTACAAAACTACTGAAAAGGGAAAATATAAAACTACTAAAAGAAAACCGTCACAACTACTGAAGAAGACCTCTTCAGCTGTTGTGACAACGTCTGATACTTGGTCTTCAGTACTTGTCTTCAGCACTTGTCTTCAGACTTTTTCTTCAGCACTTGTGTCTTCAGACTTTGTCTTCAACACTTGTGTCTTCAGACTGTCTTCAGCTCTTGTGTCTTTAGACTTTGTCTTCAGCACTTGTATCTTCAGACTTTGTCTTCAGCACTTGTCTTCAGACTTTGTCTTCAGCACTTGTGTTTTCAGACTTTGTCTTCAGCACTTGTGTCTTCAGACTGTCTTCAGCACTTGTGTCTTCAGACTTTGTCTTCAGCACTTGTGTCTTCAGACTTTGTCTTCAGCACTTGTGTCTTCAGACTGTCTTCAGCACTTGTGTCTTCAGACTTTATCTTCAGCACTTGTGTCTTCAGACTTTGTCTTCAGCACTTGTGTCTTCAGACTTTGTCTTCAGCACTTGTGTCTTCAGCAGTTGTTGTGACGTCTGTGGGACTTAAAGGTTTTTCTGATCCGGCTCATTGGTTCTTTTGGTCCAACAACGCCCAATAAAAGGTGTTAGTTCAACGGTGTGTGGGTTAGCTACCCCAGCAGGATGCACACCGGGGTCCGTCTTTATGACCGACAATCTGTATAAAACCTTTGTCGCTTACCATAGTAGCTGTGGTCAGGTTGCTGAGCGCCATGATGGGGGGTCTATGATAGACCTCGGCCTAGTACCCACTTTATGCGTGATGGATAGGTATAGCACATGACAATGGTACACCTAAATTTACCCTAGGTACTGTCGTCAGGCTGCTGAGCGCTATGATGGGGGGTCTATGATAGACCTCGGCCCAGTACCCGCTTTATGCGTGACGGATGGGTAAAGTTCATGGTTTTGGTATGGAATGTAATGAAGTAAAGATAAAATAATGTGATGAATAGTAAGGGAAGATAATAATGATATTACCTATGTGTATGTATAGTGCATGATCATGTATGATTGTAAAGAAAGATTTTAAACGAAAGATAAAGTATGTTTTATTATAAAGCTAGAACTCACTCAGTAATGCTGACTTTTTATGCATTTTCCAATTGGCAAGTGAGCATTGCTGAGGATGGCGCGGGGCAGCTACTTTGCATTTTGGACGGCATTTTTCTGTTTAATGTGTTTGCATTGTAATGCGAACAAATGAAACTGTGTAACAAATGTTGTATTATTCTGCAAAAGCTTTTAATGAAAATGTTGTTTTTAATATTTCCGCTGTAATGTTTATTTCAAGTTAATGTAATTATATGTTTTCAGCACTTGTCTTCAGACTTTGTCTTCAATACTTATGTCTTCAGACTTTGTCTTCAGCACTTGTGTCTTCAGACTGTCTTCAGCACTTGTGTCTTCAGACTTTGTCTTCAGCACTTGTGTCTTCAGACTTTGTCTTCAGCACTTGTCTTCAGACTTTGTCTTCAGCACTTGTGTCTTCAGACTTGTCTTCAGCACTTGTGTCTTCAGACTGTCTTCAGCACTTGTGTCTTCAGACTTTGTCTTCAGCACTTGTGTCTTCAGACTTTGTCTTCAGCACTTGTGTCTTCAGACTGTCTTCAGCACTTGTGTCTTCAGACTTTGTCTTCAGCACTTGTGTCTTCAGACTTTGTCTTCAGCACTTGTGTCTTCAGCACTTGTGTCTTCAACACTTGTGTCTTCAGTAGTTTGTGTGACGTCTGTGGGACTTAAAGTTTTGCTGATCCGGCTCATTGGTTCTTTTGGTCCAACAAGCTCCCCCTGAACCAATGCAGCCAAAACCTTTAACTTTATTGAGGTCCCACTTATTGTTGGCAAAGACTTCTCTTGATCAGCTTCAAAGAATCGGATCATCATAGGCCAGGAAGAGATTTCTAATCATGTGTTTGGCTAAGTATGGAGGGGAACTCTGTTTTGGGGAATCTGGACATAGAGTTGTGATCCCAACCATGAAACCTACTTCCCATTTACGAGTCTGTAAGACTCACGAACATAGCCTCAAGAGAACAACCTGTTCCTCCTTGGAGAGTTCTTCTACTACTCCTTCAAAGAAGAACTCTGGACCATAGTACTCAGATAGGTACTTTACAGTCCTGCCATTCTTCAACTCCACAGTAGTTATCTCCCTATAGACAAATTCATCAGGATGGGTGCCCTTAAGGAGTAACTAGAGCTCATTCTTCTTAATGTCTTCAAGCTTCTTATAATAACCCTTTTTTGATCATCTTGTTTTCCAGTAAGGCTTGAGGGGTCATTTTTGATTGATGAGCCTTCTTGAATTCATCGAGTATTTCCCAGGTGAGACTACAATGGCCAACATGATTGTAGAGTCTATTGTTTTTCTAACCTGGCCATTGTATCTATGTGGAATGGATCTTTTGTGTATTCTAGAGCTCACCTTGGGGTCTGGCCATACTCACTCTCTCTTTTTGATACTGAAATGTGTGTCTGAGAGTGTACAGCCTCTGAGCATGCCCTTTCATGGCTTGTATAGATGATGACTGGGGAAATTCCTTGTCAACCATCTTCAGTAGTTGCTCATCGTGCTGCTTCTGCTGTTCTTCATCTTCAATTTTGACTCTAACCATTTCCCTTTGTCAGTCAGGTGTGATCATGAGTTGACTCCTGGGTTCTGGTACCCTTAGAACAGCAAAGAGTGGCAGACTATCATCTTCATCATCTTCTTCTTCATCTTCTTCTATCCTCAGCACCCTTCTCCTCCTTCTAGGTGCATCACTGGATGATGGTTGGGTTGGTTTTTGTGGTAAAGGAATGGTTTTGAGGGTTGAGGATGTTTGGAATTGAGTTTTGAGATTGGTTTGGAGATTTGAGGGGTAGGCTTTTTTTGAGTGGGTGATTGGGAAGGTTGTTCAAGCATTTTGGTTGTAAGTTTGGCTTTTGTGAGTTTTGCCATTTCAAGCCTTTCCCAGCTCCAGCCTCATCAAGTGCTTCAATAATTATCCCCTTATGAAATTGCTCAGACAAACAGATTCTGGTGGCTATAGCCAGAATGTTGTCTCTGGTCCATGAACGAATCTCCATCAGTGATCTTCCTAAATATTTGGCTATGAATCGAATCATGATCTCCAATCTCTCTTTCTCCAGCACATTGTACCCAGCCCATCTGTTTTGGATTTCATTTACTTCCAACCTCCTGATCTCACTGTCTAGTTTGGCTGTATCAAAGTCTTGCTTGAAGAGTTGCTCAATGATTTTGTCCATGGATCGGCTGTGTGCTTTATCTGCATCTTTTATCAGCTCCTCCAAGGATTTTTCTTCAGCATTCTTTTGATCACCAGCACTTTTCTTTCTTTTGTAAGTGATCAGTTGTTGTTCCTTTTCCTTCTCCAACTCCTTGGTTTTCTCTTGTGCCTTCTCATCCTCAGTTCTTTTTCTTTTCTTTTCTTTCACTGCTGTACTCTCCCCCTTTTGGATGCATTGGTTGCAGGGGTTTGTACCGCAGAAAGTTTCTTGTGCACAGCATCATCAATGAGTGGTTGTAGACTTGAGGAGATCCTCTCATCAATGGCTTTATGAACAATGTCATTGATGATGGGAGTGATGAGAGGTAAGGATTGTTGGAATGCAGCAACCATCTGCTCAGGGGGGTTCTGTCCCTGAGAGATAGTGCCAAAGGCAGAGGCTGGAGGCTCAGTGAAGTGAGAGGGTGAAGTGTTTGGGGGACCTTCGAATGAAGGTGCCATCTGTGGGTTAGTGGGGCAGATGGACTTACATCCTGAGACTTCTTGGCAAGCAGTTCTTGTAGTCTGCTTACCTCAGCCTCCAGGATGGTGTTGTGGGCTAGAACATCATAGAAAAAGCCTAGGTCATCATCAGCAGATTGAATCACCTAACCTCCTGCTTGTAGCAGGATGTACATGCATCGGGTGTAGACCAGTTTTAGCATGTGCCCCTTTTTCTTGGAACTGGGGACTTCCAGCCTCAGGACGATGTCCTTCATCAGTTGTTGCCTCTGGTGAGGTCTTAGCTATGTTACCAGCCTCAGTCTGATCATGTGCTGATTCAGAAGAGGTGGCAGCCTCACCAGATGTTCGTATCTGCATATCCACACCAGGAGATAGAACAGTCAACCCTGGTGCTGTGGGTTGTCAGAAGCATGTTGCTCCTCTTCCTCAATTGTTGTGGTTCTCCCCTTTGTTGGTTTTGTTGGGGAGGAGGAGAGGCATGCAGCTGAGTCAGCACGTTTGCAATTATAATGGTTGGACTTTGGGGCATTTGCTTGGAGGGAGATAGAATTGCATTCGGGGAGAGGAGATAGAAACAGATTGCATTCGGGGAGAGGAATGCTCTTCAATGATAACCTCCTCAAGTGAGAGAGGTCTCAGCGATGTGGTTGCCCCTGATAAGGTTGCATCAGGATCCTTTTGAGAGGATGCCTGTGCGGTGTTAGCTGGTAGAGTCTCTGATACTGCTGGGGGGTTTAAACCAGCAAGTATATCCTGCCTTGGTGGTACAGGAGCATCTTCAGGGGACTCATCTCCCTGAATAGCTGTTTGGGGCTTTTTTTTTGGTTTGGTGGAAGCTGTGGGTTCCCTCTGCTTGGGTTTTAGCATTCGGGCAGCTTCTTTGAGAGTGAGGTCTGAGTTGTGCCTGGAGTATACCTCAGCCAAAACAGCTGGTGCAGGGACTCCAAGGCCAACAAGGCCATCATATTTTAATTCATTTAAAATAATGGCCATCAGAAACCTGGATATAATACCCATGGTTTGCCGCAGGTTTCTTAGCCAGTTCTTTATTTCTAGAAACACGATTTCAGAGAAATTTAGCAGTTGGTGTTCTAGAATAGAATACAATACCTGTTGCCATTGGGATGACATTTGATCCCAAGAGGATGTCTTTGAAGCTAAGCATACATTTACCATATGAAAGATAAGTTTTTCAGCATCATGGAAATGTTTCTTCAGAATAGTTGTAGCCCGAAGATCACCTTCATACCCATTATTGATAAAGGACATATCCATTGTGCCCTTTGGGTATTCAGTCACAGTGATGGAGTCATGTAAGTGTAATGCCTGACGAATGATGTCGGCTGTAACAACCACTGGTTTCTGGTGACGAGGGACCGAACAGAGATTTGGCCAGTAGACTCATCATATGAACAAAACATTTGACCAGAATTGACTGAGAGATTCAGGTAGATGGTTGATTCAAGAAAGGCTGTGCGATATGGGGAATCCACCAGCTTAGGTCATGGCATTATCAAATTTGTTCGAGAAAGCCGACTTGGTAAGGTATGCAACGCAGTTGTGTCGTGGTTTTAGGCTCATGGTTGCCATTTTTGAAAGTATGAAGGTCAGAAGAACGGCTAATGGAACGTTTGAGAAGAACAGGTATTTATAGGGTTGGGATAGGAAAAGGCTGAAAGAAAACTACTGAAGGTTTTGGTGTGGTCATCAACTGTTTGAAACTACTGATGACTTGGTATTAACCTTCAGAGGTTTAAAACAACTGACAGTGGTGGTGTTGTCATCAGTTTATAAACAAC